>CM067376.1:136052393-136309727 GCA_034510155.1 Eucriotettix oculatus | reverse complement strand
GAATGAAATGTCTACTATATTACTCATTTCTGCTTCTAGTATCAGCTATTTCAAAAGCAATAAAGCATTTTATGTTCTCAAACAAGCACAAAGATTTTCGTCGTGTTTTATACGTTTTTCATCTTCTTGTTTAAAAGTATTAAATGGCATTAGAAAAATATACGTTAGACCTTATTCCGTAATTTAAGTTTGTCTTTATTATATGCTGCCGATCCTCTTTTCATTAATGACTTCTCTTAAGCATTTGCCATTGTCATAAAGAAAGTAACTTAGAATGAAATAATTGCATTCAACGCCTATGGATAACCATACAAGGAAGATCGGTAATACTTTGTGGCTCGTAAAGCGTATCGTTTGGAATTGTATATATTGACAGGAAACCAAATACCTCAGCAGACATCAAACGCCTGGGGCAGTTTCAGATTGGCTTGTTGCCATCTCAATCCCATTTCAAAGCTTATTTCTCCGTCATGCGCATCTCATATATTTGAATTTAATAAATTCCGGATGGCCCACCGCCATATTACCATTCTCTGCTGTTTGAAACCATGGAGCTCAAAACACCACGTAAAATTATGTCGATCACGATATTGGAATTTTATATGCCTTGTCGGAGCTCCATGTCAATTGAGCGTTAAAGAATTTAATAACAAGAGACAGCCGCTCAAAAAAGTCAACGAGAAAAATTAATGGAAATAAAAGTCTATAATTCCGTCCAGGTTGAATACTGTGGCGCTTCCATAAAATATTTCGGAGGAAATATTAAGCACTCGAAATAATGAGCTAAAGAGAATCCTAATCAATTTTAAATTTAGGTTTTGGGGAATTTTGAAGCCCATATATCGTTGCTCTCGTTCAGAAACAAATCCATACACTGTGGAAGAGAATTTCTTTATTAGTTACAGGCTACATGAGGGCAATCAACATCATGGCAATTTCCTTCCTACAGCATAAGATGAGATAGAAAGGGTGGATTCGAAAAGGGGTATACTTTGCCTCCTTTATACAGTTTGAGGAACCTACTCAGCATTTACCTAAATGTGAAGCAGAATAAAGGATAAATATAACGGCTAGTAGTGTCGCATAATTCCATACTCTATACCTCGACCAGATTTGGAGGCAGCTGGCCGATTACTTCAATGAGAGTAGCAAACAACTCTTGCCCGATGTCCAAGCACGGTAAATCCGTAACATGCAATTCTCAACCAACGGTTCACGGCTTATAGGAACATTAATTTAGCTACTCCATTCTAGAACCAGGGTCCGGAGGACATGTTTGGACCTCCTCGCTAAACTTCTCCCTATCTTCACCAAGTTTTTTTGTGGAAGATAAGTTTATTTATTAAGACAAAAAAATCGATTGTATTAATGAAAATGTCAGACTTATTTTCAAATTCTCTCTATATACAATTAGTTATACACTGGCAGAAATAAAAAGAACTTTTATATATATTTGTGTATGTTCTGCATTCACTATTGACCTCATCGAACAATTTTAACCAAAATTGATACACGTATGACTTACAAAGGATCACCATGAGGTTACGACACCCCTAGAACCCAAGGGGTCCATGGCACCATTCACATTTAAAATCGAGAAGTGATTTTTGTTTGATGCACATCTAAAAACAATTTTATAGTAAACCAACGGATATTATCTCCACCCCCTGTGTGTGCTAGGATCGTCGTACAATGTATCAATTTTAACCAAACTTGATAAAAACATGACAAACGGCCACCGTGATGGTAGGCAACGGTGGTAGTATTCAATGGTTCATATTTTGACCGTATCTTCTTGAAAGTACGCCTGTAGTTTTTTTTTGTAAGTAGTTTAATAACAATCAAACCGATGAATCAAGAAACAGAGAATTTTGAGCGATACCATTATTTCTTGAGTATACAAGTTTTAGGCTTAAGATTACGTTTTTACATAATTTAGAAGGGGCTATGCCATCAATAATACTGTTTAATATAACATAAATAGAACATGTAATTCGCATCATTATATTAAATGTCGATCCCAGTGTTTTTCTGGCCGATATATTGATTGGTAACAGTCTGGACGTTATCAAAAAAAAACGAAGGGAATGAACCTACATCTCCTCGTCTCCATTTTAGTATTAATGATAGAAATCAACAAATCATAGATTTAATTTAAATTACTGCGGAGTGGATTTGTGTCATTTTTCCCATATAAAAACTTTGTTACTTTCTAAAGGGTAGAATCCAGAATTCATGTGTTTGTGTCCCTGGAGTTCAATCTATCAACATTGTTCTTAATGATATTTGGTGCGATTTTACACTATGGATAGAATTAACGTCTTTCGAAGTCTAATAAAACATTTACATGAAACAAATTCCCAGGCAACACTGATTTATCACTTAGGATATTATAATTATAAAAACCTAGGTACAGGTCTCAAAGGGCACGTAATTAGAGACATTGTATGGTATGGTCGTAAATTTATTCTATTTCATTATTGTGAAAAACAGACGTTATTTGATTTAATATTTAAAAATTAAGGAATTTGTAATATATAATTACATAACTTTATTGTTGACAGACTGTTGTTGTTCTGGTAATCTGTTCTAACACCGGTCTGATGCAACCCTTCATGCTAACCTATCCTGAGTAAGTCTTTTCATTTCTACATAACTACTACATCTCACCTCCTCCCTAATCTCCTTATCGTATTCCATTATTGCCTCCCTCTTCTGTTCTTACCCCTCACGCTTCCCTCTAATAATAATTTGATAAGATCCCAATGTCCCAAAACGTGTCCTATTAATATATCCCTTCTCTTGGTCAAAGTCCTCCAAATTGTTCTCTTCCCCTATTATGCTTAGAACTTCCTGGTTAGTTACCCTATCCACCCATCTGATTTTTAGCTTTCTCCTGTAGTACCACATTTCTAAAGCTTCTATTATTTTCCTGTCTGCATCTCCTATACTCCACGTTTCGCACATACAACGCCACACCCCATACGAACATTTTTAGTAATGACTTCGAAAGAAGAAAGAGTATGGTAAAGATATATGATACTAAAGGAGTAATATTATTTAAGCGAAACATCCCCTAACGTCTATATCTATGTGAAATTGGCCTGATTATGTTTGTTTATCGAATCTTTAATTCTGTTTATCTCTATAATTCCCACTACTAAAAACTACTAGCCGCTGAGGCGCTTCCATGCAGACAGGATTGGCAATTTAGGAAAATAATCTTGTAAAACTCCTAGAAGTCTAGATTGAGAGATTAACTGCTAGAAATTTCATTGTATAATTATCACTGTGATCGCCAATGACCAGGTAGTCGATGCGACCTTTATAAATAAAAAGAAAAAAAATAGATTATTGTAAATATTTACATAAATTATTGGCTTGATTTTTTTTGAGTTAACAGGCTACATGAGAGTGATTCTGAAACAGGCAACTCCCCTCTAATAGCATAGGAAGGGATATGAAAAGGGGGATGTGGAAAGTAGAGCAAGGTAGCCAATGGTTGACTATGGTCCCCGGGCTGTAGTTTAAGGATCCTACCCGGTGTTTCATCTAAAGAGATGCAGGGAAAACCATAGAAAACCTGCATCAGTAGATCGGACATTGGGTACTATTCTCACGCCCTTCCGAATGACGGGAGACCAATTTTTATCTCGCTGATTATTAATACTCAAATAGAAATGGGTGTGAAATGTTAGGAATTTATTTTCGGCTAATGAATATTCTGTTGTATATATTCATTTCCAAATGTATAGTCAACGAGTGAATTGCCGTTCCGCTTATACATTTATGTGCATATGATATTTTCACATTTTCTATTATGACGTTTCGAAACGTACCGCGCGCCCCATTAACGAAGAGCTAGCGCAATTACACATTCAAGTCGCAGTGGCGTCATTATTGGAGACGTAACTTTCAGAGTGCGTACCTTGTAATGAGCGTGCCGAGGGGAACAATGTCAACGGAACAAGGCGTTAATGGTGTCTTCCAAGTACTTGTTTTGCCGCATCCTTCATTGTCTGTAAGTCGGGCAAGAGTCGCGCCGTGTGACTAAACGCTTCGCAGCCCAAGTGCGGAAATGTTTCAGCGTCGGACGGTGCCATAAAGTTCTTGCGCACACATTTAAGGCGTTTACGTCTAAAATTACGGTTAAATATTCGGTGGAGATCTAATGTACCTATGAACAACAAATGGATATAAAATACAATCACTTTAAATTTTAGCGGAAAATATCTCGATTTCTAAAATCATTCTCATTCCTAGGAGCAATTAAATACGAGATGTGAAGAACCGTTAAATTTGGAGGATACTTACTGGACTTTACAGTTCTCTTCAATGAAGTTGCAAGTTTATGCGCGGGACGTCGACGCTCTATAGAACAGTGCAAGGCACTTATTCACATAAACTCAAACTGCCCTCCAAAGAAGAAAGGCAGTAAGTCTGAAAAAATACTTTTGAGAAATCAAATGATAAAGATTTTGAGCTTCCACATTTACATAAACCCCTCATCTCTTTGAAAATGGTTTTGTCCGTACATAAATTAATTATAATACATTTATCCGTGAAATATTCTCAAAAGTATAAACTTTTTACTTACTGTCTTTCTACTTTCGATGGCAGCACTGCCTAGTAAATCATTTTTTTCTGAAAAAAATGTCAACCTCCTTTTCTTGTGAAGATTAGCTAGATTATGGTAATTCGCAAGCAGCAACAGACCTCCAATATCAAAATAATGGAATTTGAAGCCAGCGATAGGTTTCCTAGGTTCCCGGACTATTGTTTAAGGATCATACCCGGTATCAACTAAAACAGATGCAGGCAAACCGTAGAAAATCTGCATCAGTTAAGTCGAGCTATTGAGAACTTGCCTCACGCCCTTCCGACTACAGAAGAAGAGCTTGCTGTAAGGGCGCTCCATTCCCTTCTGATTGTGGCTGATGCAGGTTTTCTAGGGTTTTTCCTGCTTATTTTTTCACTTTTAGACGAATTCCTGGTAGAATCTTTAAGTTAACCCGGGTCGCTTAGGTGAGCTTGAATGCTTTGCTCTCCCTTCCATAGCCTCCATTAAAATCCCTTCTTATACTATTAATATAAATATATATGCATATAGGCTGTTACTTTGAAAATAAGGTCTATATCCATTGTAGGTGTAAACTTGTTTTTTGTTTCATTCGCCCTATTTTTGTTCCTCCATCCTTTGATGATTTATCTCGCTTTCTTTCTGTGGTTCATGCCTAATGTTTTCTTTTTTCTTCCTCCTTTTTAAATTCTTGTGTAGTTACTTCACTTGTAATTATGTTTACATTTTTAGAAACATTTTTTTCACAACTTTTTGGTTTTGCGGAAATATTGTGAATAAAATTATAGGTCACTTTCATTTCTGTTATCGGAATTTGGAAAGTTGTTTTATGTACCTCACCTCGTTGCAGCAATAATAATGAAAGTCCAATATCAAATTTCATATTAATAAACAATTTGTCGTTAAAAATATACTATCATTTCGAAACATTCTTTTATTGACAAAATGCCAGGTTCTTTTCTATATCTGAAATTCTTCACATTAAATGTAGCATCATTGCAATCAGCGTACAAAGAATAACTGTGTAACTTAACTATAGCTGGTGTTAATGATATTGGGGTTTTATTTAAATTTTTTAATAAAATTACTTGGGCTTTAGGATATAATATAATAATTTTATTTATAAAACAACAATCACTTAAAAGGGGTCCTACGCGCTATTACAAACAAATAAATTAATACAAGGGGACGATTTTTCAATATCAGGTTTAATTACTTATTGGGGTAACCGGTAATTGAGGCAAACCCAACTTTTCTGCCTTCTTCTCTCTGACTTTCCTTTTTCACAATACTTTCTCACTAAAGGGCAATAATTCACACCTCCTCTGCCTCGTCGCCTTCTCAACGCCTTGCACAGTTCTCCATTGCCCTCTCATCATCTAGAACCATTCTGAATATTTTTCGTCTTCTCGCCTCTGAGCTAAACTCGTACATTCCTTCTCCAAAGGAAAACGCTATGCCAAGTGTTGTTTGTTCTGCCAGTCCTTACGAGTCCTTCGTCCAGCGAGGGAAACTTTCCATGACACAGAGAACAGTGTCCTTCGCAAATTTTGAAGGGTAAAAGTTCCTTCAGCAAAACAAGCTTAGTATTATAAATCCGCAGACAGACACATCTCCCGACCGGCATCCTGGCTCCGGAAAATTCCACTACCTGCCTGTTGCAGTTATAATGTTCTTGCTGAATTTTTAGATCCTTTATAATTCTAAAAGTTTGAACAAAATTAGATAGGGGTCCTATTGCGCTACACCAGGAACCCGTATTAAATAGGAAACATATTTGTTTTTATATTAATATATTTTATTTTGCACCCCTAAATTAATTTTGTGAGGAGTACGATTCTTCCTAGTTCAAATAAGCCTACTAGGACTTTAGAAACGTAGTATTTAACATTTAATTTTGTCTGTTTATTAGCTCCTTGATTATCTTCTTGTTACTTTCTCTGAGGGGACAGAAGACCTACCATGGAAATTCTTCAGTCGGTAGTAAACCTAATTCCTTCCCAACTTTATTTCAAACCGCTCTCAGCAGAAAGTAGAAGCTGTAGATGGAGTTGCTAAGGACGGGCGTGAATTCGAGCTATTTCGAAGGGACGAGCGTAGTTACTGTGTACCGACGCGCACCAGATCTAGTTTCACGCCCCGTGCGTCGCGACGGGCCTGGACAATGAGCTGCATTCTCCGGAGACGAGAGTATCCTGGAATCGCAAGATGGCGATATCGGAAATAGCTGCAGGCGCGACACAGACTGGCAAATGAAGACTCCAACAATGAACGTCCCGGAGCCAAGCTAATTAACTCACATCAAACAAATGCAACTTTACACCGGCTTTACACGTCATCAAAATTTTCTAAGATGTACTTGTACAAAAACAAATTTTTCAAAGGGGCTAAACTTTCGTGCTTCCTATTTAAACTTAAAACAAGTTACGCTGCCGTGATTATTATCAAGAAATTCTTTCATGAAAACTCTGATTTAGCGATCGTACCCTAAGAATTTGGAACTGGTAGTCCATGCTGTTTTTTTACTCTTACATAAACTACAATTTGGAAATGTCTTTTATATTTAAAGGAACCTTACGTAGTAATGTGAACACTTTTCTTTTAACGTGATCCGTTACGTCCTACATCAATTGTGCATACCCAGCGTTGAGGGACTATTAACTCTATGAAGGAATTCCAATGATATTCATAAGATAGTTTTATCCAGTTTCCTATAATTAATACTTCCCCTTAACCTTCACCTTTCAGTTTAATTCCAAAAATGTATTGTTGGTTTATAAAGTGAAAATGCCAGTTTGGAAATCCATTGAAATCTTTTCAGACAATTTTTATTTATTTATTTTCATTGATGTGGTCATAGCCCAGTGGCATAAAATTAATAAATACACAAACTGAAGTACAAAAGCTATGTAAAAAAGTAAGATAAATATAAACAAGAAACAACGCTCAATTACCCCAATTAAAACTTGTAATGGTATCCTATTGTTGTCTGCTGCTTTTCCCTCGCACTTCACTACACTGTAATTACTTAAATGTATAAAACGCCGTTCCATTTTTAAAATATTACTTCGTTTTCCATTTCATTCAATTTTCTTATTACTAACCCCATTACTATTATTATATTAATCTCTGTCATGAATCTTTTTTTAATTGTTTCAAACTATTTGGGTAGGCAGCTAGCATGTTAGAAGGTGGTCTATTAGGTAAAAGAAAACCGTTAATATTTCTTCAGATCGGTTCGTAGTTGAGTGCTCTGAATAATGCACAAAGTCTATCCCCTTTTCATTCTATGTAACAAATTCTCTACCTCATTTTCTCCAAGTCTTCAAGATAATTTTAATGACCTTTCTTTTAATTTTTTCCAGTGCCTGAATATGCTCAATCCTTTCCTGCACTTAATTTCTTTCGGGAGCTTTTCTTTAAAACCCTTCGTACAAAGTTTAGTACTTTCCATCCCATATCGACCACTGAATTTACATGTTTACCTCATGATAAGTCTTTGATGAACGTTATATCCAAGCATTTACAGCTTTTTTTATCTTCTATTAATTCGCTCCCTCACAATTTTTCTGTTTTTTAAATCTAATAGTCTTACTTTGATGCAATTATTTTCATTTTATTTTCTAATGACTAGTTAAATATCTTTTTTAATCTGATTGAACAGCGTCAACGTCATTTGAATGTTTAATTTATCTATAAATAATGCAGTCATCCGCGAAGAGTTTTATTTTCGACTGGATACCAACGGAAAAATATTTCATATATGCTAAGAACAGTGAAGGCCCTATAACGCTTCCCATATATGAAAAACAACTGTATAGGCTAATTTGAGGAATATACCACGCAAAAGGTATTGTAGCTAAACTCGTGAACCGTATATAAATTTCAAGAAAAATTACCACCGCTATAACCACATCATAAGTAAATGTAAGACAAATTAAGTTATAATTTTCTATAAGCTTAAATTAATAAGTACTATATATATTTAAAAGCAAATGTTTTGTTCATCATGTTCGACCTTCTTAACAGAAGTTAAACTTGTATTATACGGTAATAAAAAGGAACAGATTGTGTATATCATTATGAGAGTTGTCATTTAACTTTTTACTTCCCCGAGGAAGCGCATACAAAAGATATGAGAATGAAATATTGTTTTGCAAGAAGAGGAAAACTTTCTTCAAAGCGTAGCAGGAATCTTGCTCACCAGCCCAGCAGGAAAAGTAAACACGTAATCGTATAACTTTAAAAAGTTTAGCACAAGAATGGAATACTTTTCTGCTTAGACATGCCTCAGCATCAGAAAACTTGGGGAATATTACTGACCTTTTCGCGACGTAGAACCACTACGAGTTCGTTCTATTAGTTACGTAAATGTAAATAGTAACGCATTTTCCCCGTCAAAGAATCGTGTTAATTAGTATATATTTAACTGTATGAACACTTTTAAATATAAATTAACTAAACGCCTTTTGTTTTATTTTCATATTAGCTGGTTTTCCGGCGTTACCCGGGTACTTATTTCTATTTCCTCCGTACACTATTTAATTCGACAGTAATATCTTTGTCAATATGTTATATAACATGCATTTATCTCGTCACATTCTGGACATTTACCTTTCACGCCTATCTAACCCGACGGAATGTTTATTTCATCATATCTGTGCTTAAACCGAATTGAGAAATTTCTTGGTTATAGTAAATAACCACGTTACCTTAACAGTCTGAACATCCAGGTGCACTGAGAGACAGAAAATATTTCCGGTAATATAATAATTAAGGACCCGTATAACAGAAAATACAATAAAAAATTTTGAACAAGAATTAATAAATTAACAGACGTTTCGGCCAACCCTTTTAGTCCCTATTAAGTTTACTCTTAAATATTTACAATAACAACGAGGGTTGATCGAAACGTCTACTAATTTATAAATTTTTATTTTAGTCAAAACTAGATTATTGTACGAGTCGTTAATTCATATTTTATATAGACAATAATTACTCTTATATATACATTATCTTAAATGTCTTAGGAACACTGTTTTCTTTTATCTTACTATCCACGTCATGAATTAAATATAGACAAGAAAGAATAAATATGAAATTTTTTATTTATTTACAATATTATGCAATTGATATTAAACCGACGCTTTATAAAGCGCCGCCGGCGTGAGGTCGCGGAAACATCGTGTTATATGTTATGTTACGTTCGATTTATTCATAACAATATGAGGAGTTATATATTAAAATATTTAATTTGAAAGTGATTACACTTGTCCATGATGTAGATATATTTAATTCGCAGAATTATGTTTCAATAAATATTGTCTCCTGACACATTATTTACCCTATCATTCTATTTCATTTTCTCAGTGATTGTGCAAAATTATATATATATATATATATACAGTGTGACAAAATAAAATATTGAACCTAGCACACGAATGTTTATGTTTTTATTGACATTTAGGAGTAAGGTTTTGTATGAAATTATGTCAAAATTATATTTTAAAACTGAAATATGCCACACATAAACGTTCAGAATGCGATTAAAAATATAAGAAAAATATAGGCCCCTATAGCAACACAATATAATAAATTTCGTTAGGTTGTCGTTTAGATACAATATAGTATGATAGAAGAAGAATGAAGAAATAATTTGGGAGAAACTGCGCGTCCATCCTCCGACGAAAAGGCACAGAATGTCGATTCGACTGAATTAAGTAGTTCTCTAACTAAAAAACCGCACTGTCCCTGAAGACGATGAACTTTTCTTCTGGTGAAAAGTTTCTAACTACCTTTTCCTCCGGTTAAATCCTTATCACTGCAACCAAACAGTTCAATTTTAGTTTCCCTCAAAGACTGTGGATACCTCCAAGCAATCTGCATCATTTGTAAGTAAATTGTTCATCACACTATATAATGAAATATAAAGTTGATTAGAGAGCAAAATAGACCTCTTACATGTGATGGATGTGATTATTCTCTTTTGTTTTCGAGATCAGGTCCTGGCATGCATGACGGCACGTGCCGTGTCAGCTGCGATTGCACGGTCAATATCTCTCCGAATGTCGAGCCAACAGTTCTGCTTCCTGCATTCCTCAAATCAGACTCACGACGTGAAATATTACACGCTTTTTCAACTCACAGATTGGGTATTCCTGGTTGATAAATTACATTTCTATTGAATAGAATATAATAAGTGGTCGTAATGTTAGATCGTTTTATCATTCAAATTTATTACAGCAGTTGTCATTGCTGAAAATTAGAAAGAAGGAAAGAAAGAACCTATGACTTATTAATTAATACGACTTGAACAGATCATTTACCTGATGAACTGAAAATCAGTCCTGCCCATTTCTTTCGTCACGACTCGCCTACATCTGACATTATTGGGTGATAGATAAATGATCGGCCATAAATATTTGCACATCATGACTATTAAAATTTCAACCCATTAAGCATTAGTATTAAAATTTTCGGGGTGAAATATTTCTATAATTAATCCGTTATCTTGTTAATAATTTAAAATGTAACCAATTGGTCTCTGCAGAAGCTTTATTTGCGATGTAAAAACTGACAATCCAGTTTCTGTACTATGCGTCCTAATTAAAATAATAATAATAATAATTCTTCAAAGTAAACTAAAGAATACTGTTATTTGTATTGAGATTGCGATCTTAGCTGACAAACCTTCAATTTACCGCGAGCAAGATGAAAATCTCAGAATTTTCTCAGCCATGATCCTGCACTTTGTCAGTTGTGTTTCGTGTGTCTAGAAGTGCGGCTTGCACTGTTTGGTGACCTTCAATGTTCATTTAGTAACAATATGAAGTTCCAACTGATATGAACGTCAAAAATAGTCGTAATAAAAGTTATTTTCAATCGTGCTCTTCTGCATTTCCTTTCGGTGCAATAAATTATTAAAATCTACAGTTCATACAAAACAGGTATGTATTACAATTAGTGGTCAAAAATATAAAATAGGCAGAGTATTTATACAAAAGAATACATGCTTTGGTTTGGTAGAAATTATCTATAACTGCGTCATTTTTCCTATTATTCCTGCCACTCCGCCGTTTAGGCCGCATAGTATACTGTTCCTATCTTTCAACTAGTTTGATGGCCATTACAATTTTTATAATTGGCCAATTCGTTTCTCGTCCATCATAGCTCATAAATTTGTCTACTGTATATAGTATCGGTAGGATGCTGTTCTCTCTATTACCCGTTAACATTATTTCACGTTTTATATGACTCAATACCTTTCGTTGCTTCTTGTCTCTCCATGCCTATCCTTAATATGTGGCATCTTGTTTTTCTACCGTGACCTTAAAAGTAAAGTTCAATTAGACGGACAGCTTTATATTCTTTAAATAAGAAATTACTATTAAATATTACTTCACAGTTATTTACCATTCGGAGAAAAACCTATCAGTCGATTTTCTGTAAAACTTTTCACTGATGTAGTTAAAATAAGGTTCTAATGTATTCGGCATTTAGTCTCAATGTGATGGATGACAGTTACAAATTGATTTTAACAATAGGTTCAAGTATTTCTTACATAAAAGACTGCGAACGTACCCCCTTTTGTTTGAATATAATCGATAGTAGTTTTACTTGCCTTTTGTGGTAATCAGTCCTAAGACTGGTCAGATGCAATCCTCCATGCTAATCTATAACCTTTACATTTCTACATAGCTACCACATGCTCTCTAATGTGCTTAGTGTATTCCATCCTTGACCTCCCTCTCCTGTTCTTACCCCACACACATCCCTATAATGCTAATTTGACAGGGCCCACATGTCAAAAAACGTGGCCTATTAATATATCCCTTCTCTTGGTCAAAGTCCTCCAAATTGTTCTTTCTGCTCATAAATTCCTGGTTAGTTACCCTAAACACCCATCTGATTTTCAGCATCCTCCTATAGCACCACATTTCAAAAGCTTCTAGTCTTTTCCTGTCTACAATTCCTCTCGTCCACGTTTCGCACCTATATAACACTACGCTCCATACGAACATTTTTAGTAATGATTTCCTAATACTTAAATTTATTTTACCCATAAGTAAATGCCCCTTTTTTACGAAAGCCTTCCTTGCATCTGTATGTCTAATATACTTCTACGATCCCTAGTTATTATGCTGCCCAAGTAGCAGAATTCCTTAACTTCCTTCAAAATATCCCTTCCCAATCTAACACACTTTGTTATTCCTCTGTTTTACATAATGCACTCCATAACCTTGGTTTTCCCACTATTAATACTCACATTGAGTTGTTTCTCCAGGATCACGTTCATTCCTCTTATTATGGTTTCCAAATCATCTTCTGGCTGCCCTAATACTACAATATCATCGGCAAACCGTAGGGTTTTTATTTCTCGCACCTTCTAGTATGATTAATTTTCCATATACAGTTTTAACTTTCTTCCTCGCCTGTTCTACATATAAACATCATGGGCGACAGACTGCATCCTTGTCTTACTTCACAAACAACACGCTTCTAGAGAACGAACAATAATATGAAGTATATAATAAAGTGAGGCTAAAATCAGACACAAAATTATTCTCCATTTACATAGAGCTTCTCACATGTTAAAATTAATATTCCTTCAATTGAATAGGTTTGTGGGAACGAAATTCCTCTTTGGTTTTTTTAAATTTGTAGTCAGAGCCGCGAGGAAGTTCAATTGTTTTGATTGTAGAAAGTTAGTTAGTTCCTTGGAGCGGACCTACTCAATTATTTACGGGGAATAAAACTTTAAATCCTGCAATACCTCATCCATCAATGGGTGAAATACGTGCCGGCGTCCCGAAGTCCGAACGTCGTCAACGGAAATACTAAAAACAAAATACACTAAAACTATTATATGTATACAATGAAGATAAACACAGAGAAATTATAGACATAAAATAGAGTTTTTGATGCTGTTCAATGAACTAATGTCACATTGCAAATTTACAATAATATTCCTCGTATTGTGACGACCTCCTGTGGTCTAGTGGCTGGAGTCGTTGCCTCACATCCCAGAGGTCCCGGGCTGTTGCTTGGATGTTTGTGCCGTCATGATCACGGAAACTGGGATTAAGACTGCTGAAGAATCGATACGCTGACCTCGTATCACTCCAAATTCGGAATGTGTAATGTAAGATGACAGTCCGTAGTCGACCCAGTAGGCAAAAGTCCTGAATTGGTTGCAGAGCCAAAGACGAAGAAGAAGACTGCTCGTGTTGTATGAGGATCTTTTCTGAATTTGATCTTGAATGGTACTTGATCTCAATATTTAGAATTTCAGCATTACTTCCATTAAATATATGGTCATTGATTGAACTGTTGTGTTGAAACAGTTTTTTCATGAGTAGGAACGTTAAAATTGGCGTTGTTTAAGTCTGGATTTATAGGCTCGTTTTCTTCCTCCAATACTCACAATTTGCTGAAAAATATTACAAACTACAAAACGAATTTCTCCCGGTTCTCTTAAAAGTACAGGATAAGGCACTGCATTAAGCGAGACCAATACTCACCAACCACAATATTAATTAGCGTCAGATAATTCTCTGATCTGCAGGTTTCAGTTCATTCAAAACATTCTCAGTTTCAAGTCTGTTATAAAAATGTGAGGTAATTCTTAATAACTTAAGATTAATGAATGAAATTAAATATATCTCTAAAATATATGATTAGAAAAATTCAAAAAATTTAACTATCCCATGAAGTTCTGTATCTCTTTTCGACTGTGCTCTGGTTTTATCGTCCCGATACAATTCGTAAAGTTTCTATCTTACCCTTCTGTATTCTTCTAAATATAAATAAAGCGCTAAACAAAAAGTCTGGTTCCCCAAAAATATGGAATTCCCGTTCTTTTAATGTAGGCTCAAGCTCACCCGTGACTGATTTTTAAGCAATTCCTTATATTACTGACAGATGAAGCTGTTATTTAATTAATAAATAAATTATTTTCTAAAAAGCAAGTAATGATCTAAGTAGAATGGGGTCCCTTCTACATGCTTTTATCGATATTAAACACATTGAGATAACGCTTTCTAATCCTGAATGATGTATTTGAATGTAAGAGCAGAAATATAAATTGAATCCTCATTTTCCGAAAACTAATTAATAAATTGAAGTTCAGCTGGTCACATTCGAGAGACTGAAACGCCACTATTTCGTAGTGCTTAATTTCACTTAAATCAATCATATATTCTCATTGTATCTGACCACTTTCCTTACTCTGTTCTTTATTTCCGGTTGAGTGGGCATGTAATGGATTTTAGATTTATTATTTTAGAGGAATATAATATTTTGGCGTTGAACAGATTGTATTCCTTCGAATGAGGAGGTATGAATGGTACGAAGGTTCTTTAGTGGATCTAAGTGCGCGTTACAAGTCCCTTCGATGCGCCGTCCTAGTACCGTACTCTGTTGCCATTGCTGAGAGCTTTACGGCCATGACGGCACTAAAACCAGCCTGTTTCCGCAGGAAATACCCTCGGGGTTTTAACGGCGCAGAATAATAAAACAGAAGAGACCGAGGCGACCGACCGTCTGTCCTGTGAGTATGATTGGAAACCATAAAAATATTATTACAACAGATTCGATTAGTGGTAAGCTTTATTCGTTGTAACAAATAAACAACGCATAGTACGTGTTATGATGAAAATAGATCAAATACACATACAATAAAATTAACGTAAACACTATACATAAGGTATTCAGAAATAAGTGGAAGAGATCATGAAAATATTCACTATGACATGAAGTTTTGTAACCTGACAGGAATAAAACAGAATTCCTCAATAAACTTTTTATTATTATTATTTATAAAGGTCGCACCGAATGCCTGGTCATAAGTGACCACAGTGAAAATTATTATTTACATATTATGTTTCTATTATTTATGAATTTCCAGTTTAGCGAAATCTACGTAACAGGAAGAATACCAGATTTTAGTATCAAAATAAACATACCCATACCGAGGAATACTGGGGCTAATAGATGCAAACAGCACAAAACAATTAGTGTAGCATCCCATGCATGAAAAATATTAACGAAAATAGTATATAGGAGGATGGATCGACAAATAATGCCAGTTAGGAGAAGATCAGTTTGGTTTTGGAAAGAATATAGGGAGAAGAGAAGCAATATTGACTTTGCGCCTAGTTTTGGAAGATAGGTTAAGAAAAAACACTTACGATCCTTGGAATTTGTAGATTTAGATTAAGCCTTTGATAATATGAAGTAGAACACAGCATTAATGATTTTGAAGGGGACAGGAAAAAATATCGAAAAAGATAGTTCATAAATCCTCTACAGGAGGCAGTCTACCGACCAGTAATAAGAATTGAATATCAAGATAAGAAAGCAGAAATCAAGAAACGAGTAAGACAAGGATGCAGTCTGTTGCACATGCTGTTTAACTTATATATAGAACAGGCGATGAAGACAGTTAAAACCGATTATGGAAAAGGAATCATAATGCAAGGAGAAGAAATAAAACTCTTACGCTTTTCCGACGATATTGTAGTATTAGGGGAATCAGGAGGACTTGGAAATCATAATAAATGACATGAAGGTGGTCATGGAGAAAGAGTTCAATATGAAAATTAATAGAGGGAAAAATAAGGTAATGGATTGAGAAACAGCGGAATAACAAAAGGTGTTAGATTGGGAAGGGATATTTTGAAGGAAGTTAAATAATTCTGCAACTTGGGAAGCGTAATAACTAAGGGTTGTAGAAGTACAGTACACATAAAGAGTAGAATAGTACAGAAGGCTTTCGCGAAAAAGAGGAATTTGCTAATGGGTAATATATGTGTGAATACTGGGAAATCGTTGCTATAAATGTTCGTATGGAGCGTGGTGTTATATGGATGCGAAGCGTGGCCGATAGAAGTTGCGGAAAAGAAAGGAATAGAAGCGTTCGAAATGTGGTGCTATACGAGAATTCCTAAAATCAGATAGGTGAATAAAATACCTAATGGGGAAGTTCTAATCAGAATAGGGGAAGAGTGAAAAATATGGAGAATATTGTATAAGAGGAGGGATAGATTAATAGGCCACATTATAAGACAGGGTCTTGTAAAATTAGCATTCCAGGGAAGTGTGTGTTGGTAAGAGCAGAGGATGGAAGCCAAGGATGGAATACGCAAAGCATATTAGAGAGGATGAGGGATGTGTTAACTATGCAGAAATAAAAAGGCTTGCGCAACTATATTAGCATGGAGAGTTGCATCAGACCAGTCTTAGGATTGAATACCACAACAAAAACAATGAATTTACAAAATAAGATACTGATAATATCCATTTTTCTTTTCGTTAACCACTAATTAATTATTTGTCTTCTTTACATTTGATTTTTAAATTAATAAACGCAATATACATTTAAATTAAATCCAAAATCTTAGTGTCCTTACAAAACCTTATAATGTTACTCGGATGCCAATTTGAGCACAGTAAATCAATAAGGTGGGGAAATCTGCGCGAAGATGGAATGAAAGATTTTTTTCACGTCGGCTGGTGGAAAATTTTCAGAAAGACGCCGTGAAGCCCGTACTTCACGGTGTGTGGGATTTTTACCCACTAAAAACCACCTCCGTAACTAAAACTGGTCTGTAGAGACCAACCATTAGTTTTACTTTGTTAATTCTTATATCTAGTTACTTATTAGCTAAATTAGTCCAATGACATCCTTTAGTTTTCATTGTTGTCCTACGACTGTATTTCACGCTCACGCAGCGTGCTTTATTTTGTAATTTATCACTCATACTAATTCAAATGGTTTCCTTCGCTTGAGTCTTCTGAACAGGTATTTATTGTCCGAGAGCTGAAGAACTTCTGTGTTTTCATGCCGGCGAAGCCTTTCTTCGTGCTTGACCGCAAATCTTTTAATTTCTTCTTTGACAGTTGGAATGGCAAGGTCTTTATGGATATCAGCGTTTCTAATGTACCATGGGGCATTCACCATGGCACGTAAAACTTTATTTTGGAATGTCTGTATTTGATTGATATTATTTTCTTTTGCACATCCCCATAGTTGTATACCATACGACCAGGTTGGTTTAATAATTTGGTTATACACCAAAGTTTTGTTATATAAAGACAGGTTGGAATATCTTCCAATGGGCCATCTATACTGTCGATATTTTATGTTGAGTTCTTCCTTTTTCTTTTTTACGTGTTCTTTCCATCTCAACTTGGTATCTAATGTCATACCATACCAAGATATTTGGTTTTATTTTCGTATGGTACAGTCATGCCGTTTATGTGCAGAGATGGAGGGTCAATATTCTTTTATTCGCAAAGTTAACATGAATGGATTTTAATTCATTCAATTTAATTTTCCATTGTCTGGTCCAGAATGAAAGATAAGTAGTTAAAATAGTATAAGCCAAGACCTACCCGAGCCAGTACCTTCGCCTTCCTCGCCGCCAAACTAGTAGATGCCACAACACGATCATGAGTTAATAAATTATCAATACCGTTCCGTGGGACAAAGAAGAGATTTTGAAAATTATCACCCCAATTTTTATTAGTTTCCAAGTGCTCCAAATTATTGTTATATAATTGTGTCATTAATTTGTAATAAATTAACTTAAATTATGAATTAATATATGTAAATAAAGATTTATTTTAAACAAAAAATTTATGGAAATGAATATACAGAAATAACATCTATCGATGACTATTAAAAGTAGCGAAACATGTCTTACACCTCACAGAACTCTGATTCGAATTCCAGCACGCGAGTGGATGTTTGGTCTTGTCATGGACAAGAAAAACGGAGAGTAAGACTGTAGAGAACCGACAGATTGGCCCTGTGCCAGCTCAACTCTAGAATGTTCCATGTAAGATGATAGTATCCAGACGTCTCGGTAGCCAAAGCTGAGTAATGACTGTAACTCCAAGGAGTCAGACGGTCAGTCAACCGAACATGGGCTTAATACAAGAAGTCATACTCCTTCAGATAGCATTTCCTGATTTATGCACCGCTACAAAATTTGAATAACACATGACTTACTGCATCTTTAAGTCTCGATTTTTTACATTATTTATGAACTACAAAGAGATATTGTACGAGCTATTTACATGAAAAGTCTGTTATAAATCTACTCAATCAGTTTTAAACGTTACGTATGACCTCATAAGTCATAAATGAGGGAAAAGGCTAGATGTATATAGCATATCTAATTTTCCTCCATTTATAAAAGAACGCTAGAACATTTCCACATATGAGGCAGTACCTAAATAGCTGAGCTCTCAAAAGTAAATAATAATTCTTCGGTGTTAGTTTATGATGGTACATTTACATAACGATTCCAGTATTTATGCATATTTATTTCACGTTGCCCATTCCAAACATGTAAATATTGAATATGCATATAAGTAGAAATACAACAAATGAACACGCCTGAAACTAAGCTCCAGATTATTCATAACGTCCAAAATAAGCCATTACGCACATTATTATTTAGCAGATGATAGTCGCCTGTCGTCTCGGTAGGTCAAAGCTGTGTAGCTAACTCCTTAACTGTCGTTATTTTCTTTTTATTACTATAACTTATATACGAGGGTATTACAGTTGTTCCCACAGGGTACATAGTACCTTAACTATCGTGAAAGTGAAAAGGCAGAATTAGTGAGGCTGTAATGTCCCTGAAAGAAAAAAGAGCAGTTCTAAAAGACTCTGATGTAAATTGAAGATCGTGTCTTTAATAGTCTTTGTTGCTCCAAGACCAGGGAATAAGTGCTTTTACGCAAGTATGATTTGTCATGCGTAAAGTAATGTATTAGGCCTAGAAGCACATGGGCACATCGAATTGTGAAGGCTGGTACGACGAAGGGGAAAGTGCCTGTAGTACTCACGTGACTCGTTTAACCTACAACGTATATATCGAAATTCCCTTTCTCACTATTTTTGGAAAGTATTTTATTTTTTATGCATACGGTGAGCACGCCCCTTCACGTGATTCTACAGACAGAAAATAGAGTATTAAGCCATATGTCTAACTTTGTCCAGCTTATTGAATTTCGAATAAAGTTGGTATTAATTAATATCAGATATATGCCGATATATGTCGTTAAATCTATACCATTTATTTGTCTCGAATAGGCATGTAACGGCTCAACGGATTTGAATGAAAATTTGAGGATTTAAAAATGAGATTTAATTTAAATTTTCGTACACATTTAATTTTGATATATTGCAGAATATGAATTTAAATAAAAATATTAATTCTAGGGGAAGATTTCTTGGAATTGCCGCGCGAAAGCCGGCGTGTAAACCAACTGCGAGTTGTAAGTCCTATTACGCGTTCCTATATGTTAACCCACTTACTATCTATTGTTGCAACAGGCTGAGAATTAATTAATTATTTCGGATCGTCGATGCGATGTATACATAAATTGGTTTTATTTCTCGCGTCAGGTAAATTTTAAAACATAGTAATTGCTAATATGAAAATAAATTGGAAACTATCGAGTTTGGTATCAATACCGGTGTAATGCGAGTCTCTGTGCTATATTGTGTTTTTAATATGCGATTTAAGTAAAAAATTAACCATTGAGTTAGGTAAAATTTTTATTCTCTTAGAATACTGAAAATATATTTATTCCTTTTATTGTATTTTGGACTCTCGAGATACTGGGAGTATATTTGAGGTTCATATTGTGACGTTTCCGATGCCGGTTTAGTTATGTGTTAACCAAGAATTAAATAGTGTACCGGGATAATATAAATAAATACCCGGGCAACTAGCCGGCTAGTATTTAATACAATGATGAACAAAACTGAAAATGAAAATAAAAACTATTCCACCTATGTTTTCATTCTAAGTTTTAGAAATCAAGCACCGTCTTGTAAATAGCTTGACCGGGATTTAGTATAAGAATTAGATGTCATCAAACGTAATATGATGCTTGATTTTGTTGACGTAAAAACATTTTAAAACTTCAACACTGATATATCTATTTATTAATATTTTAATGTTTAATTGTTCATATATAACTAAGAGAGGTGAAATATGTAGATCGAAAAAATGTCTCGTTTAATTATTGAGGTACCCAAATAAATATTTTTAATATGGCTATTCCTGAAAATAAACAGAAAATGTGTGCAATATCACATTACTTTTTATTATAGTATTATTATCACTAGCGGACATTTCAATAAAGAAATAAAGATGACGAAGATTTTGAGTGGCATTTGTAAATTGTAAAGGGACTGTGGGTATAGATCCATCTCAGGCGCCTTTTAGCCGAGGAGAGAGCCAGTACTGGGAGAGGAGATTGCTGGCCCCTCGTAGCGAGAGAGGAAACCGATTCACTTTTTTGCTTTTAGGACCAAGTGAGTTTCAAGATGAGGAGCGGCGGCGTCTGTTTTTCCATTCTTCGTTCGCCTCTTCCCCGAGAGAGTTGTCTAAGAGGGAATTTGCAAGCGAGCGTGTTCCCCTGGGCGAACTTCTTCTTTCATCGCTAATATTGTTTAAAACGTTCGATCTCTCCTGGAGCTTGGTGCATAATGGCGAATTCCTGTCCCTTGCGGTCTCCACGAACCCTTCTCTTCATTACGCATATGTACTTAAGTTTCGCAATCAGATTGTCACTTGAAAACGGTAAATCATGTTCAAGGATTCGTCCTGATTAAACTGTTTTATAACTGAATAGTAATTTATAATAAAAATGATCACATACATGAAACTATTTTGTTCACATCATCATAGTATTAAAATGTTATGTTTTGTACCATTCCTTTATAAGCACATTCGTGTGAACACAAGTTCGGTTCCCGAGGTCGGTGGAAATTCAACAGTAATGAAACGTAACACATTGACTTGAGGTTTACAGTTCTATTTCAACAACTTGCTCTTTTGTACTCTTTAAACGCTTACAAATCCGTATTCTATACATCAATTTCAGCAACCGCGTCAAATATAAAATAAAATAGATATACGTTCCTTTGAATTACTATAAGAATTTGTCTATATAATACGCTGGTTTTTTCCTTTTTCAATGCAGGTGTTTATCGTTTTTGAACAGCTTTAATGTATAGAATATGCGTCTAAGTTTAGAGTAAGAAATAACAGCCCTACGTTAATGGCATTCGTAGATTTTGAAAAATCTTCTGATAATGTTAACTGGCTTTTGAAGAGGACAGGAATAATGTACAGAAGGCAGTCAGCAGTAATTAGAATTGAAGGACAAGAAAAGAAAGCATAAATCAAGAAAAGAGTAAGGTAGGATGCAGTGTGTCGTCCATGTTGATTAACTTATCTATAGAACAGGCAATGAAAAACGTTAAAAAGGAATATGTAAAAGGAGTCAAACTTCAAGGAAAAGAAATAAAAACCTTACGGTTTGCCGATTGCATTGTAGTATTAGGGAAGTCAGAAAAAACTTGGTAAACATAATATGTGGCATGAAGTTGGTCCCGGAGAAAAGTACAACATGAGAATTAATAGAGGTAAAACCAAGGTAAAGAAGCATAGTATGAAAAAAGTTGGTTAACATAGGGCGTTAGATTGGGAAGGGATATTTTGAAGAATTCTGTTACTTGGGCAGCATAACGACAAGGGATTAACGAAGTATAGTAGACACAAAGAGAAGAATAACCCAGGTAAGAAAGTCTTTCTCAAAATAAATGGGATTTACTTACGGCTATTATAAGTATGAATATTAGGAAGTCATTATAAAAATGTTTGTATGGATTGTGGCGTTAATTGGGTACGAAACGTGGACGGTAGGAGTTGCAGATATAAAGGAATAGAGGCTTTTTAAATATGGTTCTATTAGAATAATGCTGAAAATCAGATTGGTGGATAGAGTAACTAACCAGTAAGTTATAAGCAGAATAAGAGAAGAGAGAACAATATGGAGGACTTTGACCGAGATAAGGCCACATTTTAATGCATTTGGATCTTGGAAAAATTATTATTAGAGGGAAGTGTGTGCGGTAAGAACAGAAGAGGGAGGTCAAGGATGGAATAGGCTATGCTGATTATGGAGTATGTGGTGTGTATTAGTTATGTAGAAATGAAAAGGCTTGCGCATAATAGGTTAAAACCGTCTAAGAACTGATTACCACAACAACATAATGACCAAATCGTTTACTATATAAAAGAAACAGTGCTTTTCAACCAAAGCAGATATTTATTTAAGAAACTTGAATTGATAATAGTTGGAGTGATTTTCTGTACGTTCATGTTGTGAGCCTACCCCATAAGGTCGCCATGCCAATATTTAGCGAGTCTTTAGCAAAGTTCCCCTTCAGACTGAAAACATATTTATTAATTATAATATATGTTGCAAATTTAAAAAGTTTCTTGAAGGAAAAAAGTTGTTAATTCGGGAAGAATGTAACAGCTTGAAGGTACACAGAGTTTTACTGAAACATCTTTTCTATTTTGAACTGAATTTTCTTAAATAAGTGTCTGTTATTGATCATAAAGCAGTTGTTTTCATATAATAAATTTAAATATTGGCGGTCAAAAATATAATGAATTTTTCCTCTCCAGCGGAATGAAGAGTTATTACTCATTTTCTCAGTGAAATGTCAGAAAAATTTATCCAGATTCTCGAGAATAGAACTAGAATAGTTGTAGACAACCAGTGTAAAGTGGAAAACCAGCGATTCTAAATGTGTGTATAACGACCAATAATCCATTCTCCTCGCTTTCAGGCTTGTAAAATCGTCACTAGTACAAAAACTCACGGACCTATTTTTCATTAAGCGCCCTCACAATATGCATGTTTATGAGTTAAAATTTGCTGTTTTTATGTGAATTCAGAAGTTCCACAAAGGCTCCCATAAAACACAGAACGTTGCCAAAAAAACCTGGACCTTTGCTGCCTTCCATAGTATTAAGACATTGATCTTCCGTTTTTAATAAATGTTAGCTGGCAAAGGGCCCCTACCATGTGGAAATATTGAGAACGGAAATGGAAGTATTAAGCCTAAGTACGCGCTACTCAGCTAAAATTAATAATCTTTCTGAGGTACAGGCGGCTACAAAACTTCTGTCTAAATTGCAGTCGAGTCAAGTGGAAAAGGAAACACCGGTCGGAAAAGAGAGCTGGAAATTGAGTAGGAAATGTGGTCATAATGAGTCCTTGCTACTTTTGTAAATATACATTCCATGAAAATATATATTCACTGTGCATTAGTATTTCATGATCACAAACACATCACAAAAAACGTTATATTTCAATACGTACCAACGATACAGAAAAAAGGTAATGTTTATCTCAGGGGGAAAAACATTTTGTTTGTACGTTCCCTTTTGTTTTTGTTTCAAGGCTCTTTTTAATTGTGTCATTTAAAATATGGGGACCAGTTTTGTTGCTTACCTCATGCTCTTTCATGTATCTATAAGTTTCTCAATGAATTATTCTATAAATAAGGCGTTTACGTCTTTCGAGATTAGAAAATTTTGGCCTACAAATATAATTTCTATTTATTTTTCACTCTGTGTAACACGAATAATTGATTGCTAATAAATAAAATACAATTTCATATGCAGTTACCTCCAATAGTAAATAGTTTTTGAAACTCATTTTTTATGTTACATATAAGATTGAACTTACTTCATATATCCTATCACTGGTAACTATCGTACCCATTAAAAGCTACACCAACATAAAAATATTTAAATTTTTTTCAATATCTCTGTTCATGTTTCAGTCGTTCATGTTATATGCTCAGTTGGCATCGAAACATCCGGACCACCTAAATTTTTTCAGAATTGTTCTCAGTTGTTTTCAGTTAAAAGTCGTATTGTTCCTTATTACTTTTACATTATTACAACCATGTATTAAATTATACTATTAATGATTTATTCACAAAATGTCGGAAGAATAATAACGCTGAATATTATGTAATTAAAGGATATAAAAAGAAAAAAATAGTTAAATAATTAATATTTTAACAATTGAAATTGCTTATATTTATAATCGTTAAATTAATGTCTTAACTTTAAGGAGTTCTTTCATTAAGAAAAATTCGGAGCGTACAGTTAATTTATTAATTAATATATAAGTTCTAAAACATATCGTAACACGGTAATGGTAAATTAAATTTTTCTTATTAAAGTTAAAGTCAGTTATAAAGTCTATATGAAAATTTAAGATAATGTTAGATTCATATATTCGTTATGCAGCTTTTCCGCAGTTTTAATGTCAAGAGCAGCTGACTTGTCTTTATTTATGCCATTTTAAGGATGTTTTCAATCATGACTTTCAGTAATTTTAAAATTAATTGCTATATACAGTGACCCTTTCAAACCTCGCAATCTAACGGCCTCTGTTATTCCACTGTTCCCCATACTACACTCCATTACCTTGGTTTTCCCTCTGTTAATCTTCATATTGATCTCTTTCTCCAAGACCACGTTCATGCCTTTTATTATGGTTTCCAATTCTTCTTCTGACTCCCCCTAATACTGCCATATCATCGGAAAACCGTGGAGTTTTTATTCCTCCTCCTTACAGTATGATTCTTTTTACATATTCATTTTTAACTTTCTTCATCACCTGTTCTATATATACGTTAAACATCATGAGTGACAGACTGCATCCTTGACTCACTTCTTTCTTGATTTCTGCTTTCTTTTCTTGGTCAACAATTCTAATTACCGCTGACTGTCTTCTATATAGGTTATGGATAAGCCTTCTTTCTCGATATTTTATTCGCGTCCTCTTCAAAATCCCTAATCTACTTATGGTTTTTAAATAAGTTATTTGAATTTTTCTATCACTGTCTCCATTTCAATATACCATGTACTTATTTTTCCTATACTTTTCTAATGTGGATTATTGGAACGGGATACCCTGTATGTATTAGCATGAAACACGCAGTTTTGTTCCTGTATTATAGGCTAAATCAGTTTCTTTTGGCGCTAATTGATTTAATCTACAACTTAATATAGTAAAATATGTTTAATTACCGCACATGTAATTACAAAATGAAAGGCTTTCTTCTCAAGGTAATATGGGCAAGAGTAACTAATGAAAATCATAAACACAGAACACATAACTTTGCTACACATTAAGCGCCAAATTAAATTATTTCACAAAAATTTTTATATGTGGAGGCGTTGCATTATTGTTTGAAAAGATCTTTTAATGCATTAGTTTCACAATTTTTCGTTAAAATAAAAATTGTCCATATTTGCATTAAATTATTAAAATATGAATAAGACAGCTAACATTTTGAATAGGAGCACAATTTATATTTTAAAAAAATATTGCCACATTGATTTTATATTTATTATTTTTATCTTTGGTTAACTTCATAAGAAATACGATTGCGCATTCCTTTATAAGTCCTCAAAATTGCGAAAGAATCGTCGTATATAATAGGTTGCATTATATAAACAACTTTGACTTACTGGGTGTTGCTTATTCATTCTTATTTCGCGACACTGCTCATTATAAATTTATAAAATTCGCTTAACAAACGGAACAGGCTACAAAGAATATAAACATGAGCAAGGGAGGTTTTCTTCACTAATAACACACACACAGATATATATATATATATATATATATATGTTTGTGTGTTATATATATAACATTTCTATACCTTTAAACAATTCAATATTTTAAAAAAACTACTTCGTGAAAAAAGTATGTTGCATATTTTTTATATATTTAGGTGTTTTGAGTTAATGAAACGCTGTACTTACAGGAAGTAACAGAAGTAAGTGCAAAAATTTAAAGGAAGGTGGAAATAAAGTGGGTCAATAAATCATTTTTCACTATTGGCAATTTTTTCATTTGTTATTGTTCATTTTGTGAAAAGAAATCTTAGAAAAAATTCTAAATACCCTCTAATCAACCTCGCCGGACACAATTTCGCCAGAGGTTCCTCCAGCAACAGGCTTGCAACATAGAATTCGGAAATTTGATTATGCTTCCTGACGAGGCCACATTTTCATGCAACATTTCTGGGCTGTTGCAAACCCACGTGTCACACGCACAACCTCCAAAAGTCATTTTCTGATGACGTGTGGTTTAGTACTATTGCAGGAGATGTTTTAGTTCAACCATTTTTACTTGCCATTCTGAAGGCACACCTTTATAACTCTATTTCTCATATTTCTGTTCTCACATTGCGTACTTGGGAAGCATCTCATACAAAATGTCAAGAGGGAAAAATGTTATCCGTCCTTTAAGTTTGTTCATTACTTGTTGCACCATGGTATATACTGTTCATATATTTGCCACGCCCCTTCTTTTTTTTAAAAAAAAATAAAAATTATTCACGTGTTTCTATGCTTGCTGCTGCAGACTTCCACCCAACTTAAGTCATATTTGATAACTATGATAATTAACACCATCGATACGTCGTGATGTAAGCCTATTCGCATCTGGTTGGAATTCCAATAGTTTACTCAAGCCCCAAATAAATTAGCGCCAAGTCTTCCTTTTGGTTTCATAACCTTTATTTTTTGAAAAAAATAAAATTTCCTTCAACAACTGCTATCCACACAAACAATTTCTCTCAGTATGCATTTTCCCCTTTTCAAAAAACGTTTTCATTATATTACTGTCAGTACTGTTACTTTATTTATAAAAACAGACGATCTGGTTATGATAATGACTAATGAAAATTAGTTACTGACTATTACATGACTCTTGGAGGAGGATGACAGGCTACATGAGGGTGATCCCGAAACTGGCAACTCTTCTTTAATAGAATAGTAAGGGAATTTGAAAGGGGAGATGCAGAAGGGATTTTCCCGAAACAGGAAAGTAATTGAAAAGGGGGAATTTGGAGGTCAAGCAAGGTAGCCAATAGTTAAATACAACCCCCGGGCTATATTTTAAGGATCTTACCCGCTGATTCACCTAAAAGAGATGCAGAGAAAACCTGCATCAGGTAGGTCGGGCTTTTCGGTACTTCTCTCACGCCTTTCCGAATGACGGGAGATGAGTTTGCTGTGCGATCACAGCATTCCATTCACCGTGTCTCCACCAGTTTTAGTAGGCCGTTGGACTATCTGAACGAATGGGATGAGCGGGCAACTCTTACCGTGTGCCCAAGGTCTTCGACCCCAGTACATACACCTCCGAAAATAGATAAAAGTGCCGCAGCACGTGAGAACCTTGAAAGAACAAGAGAGAGTACGAAGCATCCCCTAAAGTAAGCCCCGCAATCTGGGGAGAAATACCTACGTCTAAAATATTTATTGCCGTATTTCACCTAGAACATGTCGACGGTGTTTAGTAAACGCCACCCGGTTGTAAATCCGAGAACAATTTCAGGGATTAAATATATTATTACAATCAATTATATTATAGTCGTAAGCTCTAAATTAATAGCAGTGGGTGTAAGGAAATCCTCCAATTATATGGCTCGTACCAACACACAGAGTCGTCCTTTTGCGATAACCGCGCCACGGCAGTTAATTGCAAGGTAATAGCTTTAAAAAATTACTATTATTCGAGTTAATTACACGAAAATTGCCACAGCTTAAATCAATTAACTTTAATGTGGTGCGAAATCCAATTGCTGTTAATCGGAGAGTCGGTACTACGGGGCCGTCTTTACTATTAGCGAATTATTAGCTTGCGGAAGCGGTTCTGCGGTGCAGTGTAAATTTCAGACGTGCCAATTTACTAACCATTTTGCGCTATATTGGCTTTCGAATAGAGGGTTACCGCCATTCAACCATTAATATTAATTAATGTTTTCTTTCGTAACTTCTATGAGTAACATCTTGGAATCAATGAGAGTGGATCGCATCATCAACTGTTAGCTGACATTTTCCATTGAGTAGAATGTCAAAATATTGTTCGGAGAATAAATTAATCGCGCAGATGTAACAACTGTATATTTTTTAATTTATGTTTCCGTTGGATAGTATTTTTACGAAATTTGGTTGTATCAGCTGACGATATTAAATTTGCCATAAAAGATATTCCAATTTACTTTTATGATTTCAAAAAGGAGTACCCAAATTGCAGTCAATTAATTAGTGATAAAATAAAATATCACATAACGTTTCTGATAGACTTGTAGTATTCGTCGGGTGATGGAAAGGCGTGAGGGCCGCAACTCAGGGCAGGTGACAAACTAGTCTTAAGGTAGTACAAAAGCATAGAGTCCAAAAATAGCCATTTTTGAGCTTCAAAGGATCAGACTGTAATAATAAAAATGATGGAATTTTAATGTGTAACATTTCGGGATAAAAATAACTAGAATAGTACATAGTCCGACCTCCTGTGGTCTAGTGGATAGCGTCGCTGCCTCATAACACAGACATCCAGGGTTTGAATCCTGGCTTTAGCGTGGATTTTTGTGCCGTCTTGGCCACGGATACTGGGATTAAGACTGCTAGAGAATCGTTACGCAGACCGCGTATCACTCCAAATTCGGAATGTATCATAGAAGATGACAGTCCACAACGAGCCTGCTAGGCCAAGGCCCTGAATAGGCTGCAGAGTCATGGAAGAAAAAGAAGAATAGTACCCAGTGTCCACATCTAAAATATTAATATTTTTCAAATGGAATTGATGTTAAGTTTGGAGACTGTAAATTTTTTGCTGTATCTGTCAAGTGGATCCTTATGGTTTCTTATCAATAAGGAAAGTATACGTAGACCTATAAACGATGAGTATTTGATATCCTTTAAATATTTGAACAACATATGATGTAAAATATGTAATATGGGAGAAAAAAATTATGTGGCATGATGTGATTTGGGGTGGTTAGAAGCGTAGGGAATTAGATGTTTTAAACTAATTTTTATTTCTTGTTATTAAAATTTAATTAAATATGCAGGAAGAATTATACATAACCTATAAGAATGCAGTCAGCAATAATTAGAATTGAGGGACAATAAAAGATGGCAAAACAACAAGAAATGATTAATACAAGGTTGAAGTCTCTTTTAATTATATATATAACAGGCGATGAAGAAAGTTAAAAAGGAATATGGAAAAGGAATCATACTGCAATGAGAATAAATAAAATCCGTACGGTTTTCCGACGATATTGAAGTATTATGGGAGTCAGAAGAAGACTTGTAAAACAAAATAAATGGCATGACCGTGGTCCTTCGGAAAGAGTATGAGGAATAATAAAAAGGAAAAATCAAGGTGGTGGAGTGTAGTATGGGAAATAGTGGAATGACAAAGGGTGTTTAGATTGGGAAGAAATATTTTGAAGGAAGTTAAGGAATTTTGCTACTTACGAAGCATAATAACGAGGGATGGTTCAAGTATAGTAGACATAAAGAGCAGAATAGTACAAGTAAGAAATAATTAAACAAAAAAGAGGAATTTACTTACCGCTAATATAAATATGAATATTAGGAAACGTGGACGGTAGGAGTTTCAGAAAGGAAAAGAATTGAAGCTTGAGACATGAGGGTCTTGTAAAATAAGCATTAGAGGGAAATAAGAACAGAAGAGGACGGCAAAGGATGGAATACGCTAAGAAAATTATGGAGGATGTGGGATGTGGTAGCTATGTAGAAATGAAAAGGCTTGCTCGGGTTGCATCAGACCAGTCTAAGGACTGAGTAGTACAACAATAAAAGTAAAATTTAAACAATTGGATTATTACGTACAATATTTGTTTTTTTATGGAAATGAAATGGAACTCTTCCTACAAGATTGTAGACCATACTATCTTGTCAATAGGTAGGTTTTCTAAGTAATTGATGTGAGTGGAAATATTGTGAATTGATACAATAATATCAAGGGAATTTAGAGATAGGTTCAATTTAAGTTCACTAGTAAATTGGAATATGGAATGATAATTATTGAGATTATTGACTATGAAAGTTTTATTTGTTATGGCTGAACTATATAAAAAATGTAATCTACATACCTAATATAGTAAGGAGATTGAACTGGAAGATAGAAAACCAATTCCGAAATGTATAATTTTGAAGAATTGGCTGAAGAAGGCCACGTGGTTTTGAAACTTTGAGAACGGAGATGACTTTAAACACATACGTTTACATTTTAAGTTTTTTTCCTTTTCTTGTGTTTGATGTAAGTTTAATGTGTTTTACATTATGGCTAAAACGAACTGGCCAAAACCGAATGAAATTGTCCAAGATTTTAAAAAATTCAGTTACCCTCAATTATATTCAAATAACGCAGATGCAAACGAAAATTTTTCTATTATATTTGAATTTATAGTAAAATGAAAAGCTATGCTGGTATGTCGTGCCAGGCATAAGATTTGGTGCAAATGAATTAATTGTATAGAAATCTGCGACTGGGTCTTACATTCAAGTCCACTTATAACTGCACGGAGACAGGCAAAACTTTAGGTTTGAAATTTCTAGTTCTTCCAAGCACAGCACAAACAATAAAAAACTTAAATCGCATGTGTTGTAACAGCATTCGTTGTCGGTGGTTTTATGTCAAAGTTGCAAAATACGTCGTTTCGTCTTCCTTTTGTGACTTCGTTAGGTATGAAATTTAGCGATGCATGGTCGTCACTTCATGATTCCCCTGGCCGAGATTTTTAATTGTCAGACAAAATTATTAATTTAAGAAAGGCATAAATATCTTCAGCCTCACCGATATTCGTAATTATAACGGAGGATATTTGTAAGCATATAGAGCTCTTGACTGAAAATAGTCAACTTCCAAGCACAGCACAAACAATAAAAGACTTAAATCGCATGTATTGTAACAGCATTCGTTGTCGATGGTTTTATGTCAAAGTTGCAAAATACGTCATTTCGTCTTCCTTTTGAGACAATTAGGTATGAAATTTCGCAATTCATGGTCATCACTTCATGATTCCCTTGGCCGAGATTTTTAATTGTCAGACAAAATCATTCATTTAAAAAGGGCATAAATATCTTCAGCCTCACCGATATTCGTAATTATAACGCAGGATATTTGTAAGCATATAGAGCTCTAGACTGAAAATAGTCAACTTAGTAAATAAACTAGATTACACTTCAGAAACTTTGACCTCATTATTGCTTTCCAGTCAGGATAATCGTTTCTCGTACAGCTTGGCGGTGACGCAAAGCGAACGGAGCTCAGGGTAGAAGGGTGGAAAGCGGAGAGGGAGAGGGTGAGGGTGGCCACTTGTTCCGGAACAAGTTTAAACGATGCGGTCTAAAGTTGTGCGGTGTGGCAACATGTTGCTCTGTACCCATACAGCAAAACGGAATAGCTGTTCTAGGAGCCGAAATACAAGAAGACGACAGGTTTAAACGGTTCCGCAAGATCTATGGTATTTACTCCGGCTGAGACAGAAAATATGATTCTATTTTGCACTGCTTTTCTTTCTATAAGCAATTCACTGCCGGGCACTTATTTATGCCAACCGCTAATCAAATATGCAAAAAAAAATATTTCACTTTACGACTGTTTCCTTTATAAAACTTACATAAAGTGAAACACTTTATATACTAACAAAACAGAAGTTTTATTCAATTACGACGCTTCGGTCTCATATCTCGGACTTCATCAGGTACAAATAAATTGCTTAAGTTTTTAACTACACACAAATAATTAGTAAAGGTACCAAAAATAAAAGTGTCTGTCTGTCCGTATGTTTGTCTCGAATAGGCTCGGAAACGGCTCAACGGATTTCAATGAAAATTTGAGGTTTTAGAAAACGGAGATTTAATTTAAATATTCGTGCATATTTAATTTTGATATATTGCACAAGATATTAGTAAAATGTGAATATAAATAAAAATATTAATTCTATGCAAAGATTTCTTGGCATTGACGAGCGAAAGTCGGCGTTCCTATATCATTCATCCCACTTACTATGAACTTCTTTGGATCATCGATACGATGTATATATAAATTAATAAATTGGTTTTATTTCTCGCGTCAGCTAAATTTTAGAATTTAGTAACTGCTAGTATGAAAATAATTAAATGTGTGGGGTTACAACAGAAGAGGGAGGTGAAGTAAAGGACCAGGTTAGGATGTGGCAGCTATGTAGAAATTGAAAGGCTTGAGCAGGATAGGTTAGCATCAGACCATTCTTAGCAAAACAACATTACACAGAAAAGTAAATTATTCAAGTTTCTTAATTAATTTCGTTATGATAAATAAATAATATTAAGGGAACGGGATAGCGAAATAGAACAGGATAGGTTTTTTTAACTGTCTAGTGCTGGAGATAACTAAATAGGGGGATCAAGGAACAAGTCTCGGTATCCGACTTGGGTTTAATTCTGCATCTATTAAGGCTCGGTGAAAACTTGCGCGCGGGGTGGAATGGAATACTTCTGTATAAGGCAAAATGTAATGTGTTCCTCAAAAAAAAGTACAAAATCAGACAGTATATTGATGTCTTATGAGAGAATGAGTTACATGTATGTTGTAACCACCAAAACACATACTAACACTTTACAATAAAAGAAAAGAACAAGTTCACAATCTCTTGGGCAGATTGGAAAAATTCATAAGTGAATACACATGACAGTCAGAAATACCACACTAAAGGTGTCAATTTAGTTTTATTTTAAATACAAAAAATCCTATCCCGTTCTCCCCCGGGGGTAGGGGAAAACGGAAAATATGTAAGAAACTTTTTAAAAATTCATCAAAATTCTAAAATTGTTGTTTTAATATATGTTGATAATAGATTAAGTAAATAATAGAATAAACTAATGTTTTATACCTTTATGAAGTATTTTTATTCTTTCATAATTTTACACAAATTGTTAAACAATAAGTGTCCCGTTCTACTAACAGCAAATATAAAATTTTTCGTCATGATCTGTATCCATGGACAGACATAACCGGAATGTGATTTAAGAATACAGAGCAAAAATTGTATTTTCAGACCTTTAAACTTAACGAGGGAAATCAAAATAAATAAAGTCAAAAAAATTAAATCATATTAAAAAATGTGAATTTGCGTTCGTCAGGTGGCTCCTTCCAGTGATGATTTCTGCCATCGGTACCTGGTCTTCCTTCTAGGAATTCTGGTACCCGAATTACGAAGACGGGCACTTTATGCTCGCTGCCGTCTACATTCTTTCCAGTTTGCCCCCAGATTAGATTGTAAACATTTTTTTTTCTCACTCTCAATCTACTTCTTCCTAAATCGAATGATCATCGCCAAACTCTATCTCATCTCCACCTACCTAATTCCAAGTTCCATTCCCGGCGGCGATCATTTTCTATTCTACGACAAGCCGTACCGTGGGTCAACCTCCACGCAAAAACGCTCCAAACTTTTCCCTCCTTCAAATGTTCATGTCCGACTGCCGAAATTTCTCCCATCCATCTTCGCAAGTCATCTCGTCATTTCTCCTACCATGAGGTGCATGGGGGATCACCTGACCCTCAGCCTCCAATCAAAACCTAGATTGGCCACCGGTTTCTGTCCCTAATTTCTTCAAAATTCCAGAGATCAAAGAACTGAACTCAGGTGCCAGATCTTTAAGTCACCAAACGGTGATTCTGGCATGTTCGGAAATCCGATGTCTCGCCTCTGTTGCGCCTTGATATTTACCTGTCTCCAATATGGGGAATTTTTCACCCAGTGACGGAATAAAATGGCGATTGCCACATACACTCATTACAGCGTCACTGTGCACGCAATCATATATCTATTAAGTTATACATCCATTACTTTCACGGTATTACGTTACCAATATATTATTAAATAAAGATTTTTCTTAATGCGAATATAAAGTAAGAAAAAATTCGCTTCGTAAATTAGACCCGTTTTTAAATGTAAGTACTTTTACCGTAATGTATTTTATACATGTAATCCCTTGTTATTTGGCATTCATTATATCGATTTATTTTGACATCAAAACGTGGGCCTCATGATGTTCTCTTAACACATTATTGTTTCATAAAAACCTTTCTATTTTTATTAATTATCTCAATACCGACTAGAATTTTTTCATTAATTATTATGTTAAGTAGTTAATTAAAGAAAGTCCAGCCTTTTACACAAATAATTTTTTGTAGAATGTTTAAGTTACATATTATTATAAAATTATTCATTAATTTCGAAATTAGTGATAAATTTTCTTTTGGTCAGGTTCGTGATTGGACAATACGTGACGGTGCACGGCGACGTCATCAGTCACGTGAACATCAGCCAGGTTCAAGTTGAAGACGGCGGAGAATACACTTGCACTGCCGAAAACCGCGCTGGAAAGTCGTCTCATTCGGCGAGACTCAATGTGTATGGTAAGTTGGAATGTTTTCTTTAATAATTGTTTCACAATTTATCTGTTCATGAATTAAAGCAGAAACGACTGGTTTTTTTCGAACTTTACTGTCACCGTTGAACATTATTCTATAATGTAGTAAAAGAACGCAAGAAGTCCTAAGGTCAGCGACAAATTTGTGTGTGTGGCAGCGCTTTCACCGAAATTCTTTCGGACAATGAAAACGAACCTTTTTCTGCACAAAAGAATAAAGGACACTTTCACAAACCAAATTGTCATCCGTTCCTAATTTGATACAGATTTGCTTCCGAAGTCGGAAGTTCGCCGTGAAAAATTAGGAACTGTTACCGGGTACGGAACTAATACGAAACGTGCGATTACTCTTGTTTACGTCCGGCAACTAAAAACTTCTATTGGCTGAAATTTTTTAAATTCAAGGTAATGGGTGCTATTGGAAATTGCAGCCGATTGGCTGCTGGAATGAAATAGGAGGACTTTGGATTCCTACCGAGGTTACGTGTAAGCATATTTTGAGGCGGAGGATCATAAAATGGTGAGCCGCCAGCGAGAGGTGATCTAAAGGCAGAAAATTGAGAACCGCCGGCAACAGAGCATTAAATGAAGGGCGGCTTTTGAGACCTCAGGGCATTCATGACTTATTAGCGGGAGTCTCCGCTATTTCGACCTAAGATGTCCACCATACTGTGAGATCAACCCCGATGCAGCCAGCGAGGACCGACATCAGGCGCCTCCAAACCATACCGAAGAAGACCACAGCAAAGGTCCGCCAAACAATGCAGCTGCAGTCCTCGCGGGTATCGTTAACTGTGATTTTATAGAGTTCACATTTCCTAATTGCCATAAATTATGTTGATTCCTTTTCGTTCACCCCACAGTCTCACTATAAATTTATTATTGCTTAAGTTTTTTTATTTGTATATCATTTGATTCAATTCACTTGTTTAAATTGTATTGTTATTTAATTCAGAATTATAAATCATTTTTTTCTTTTTCGTTCGAACCTTTCATAAATTTATCCCTTTATGACTTATAAATTATATTGCCACCAAACTGTGGAGCTTAATATTAATACTATAATAATAATTAATCTCATTTAGTAAAATTAACCTGCCGTCTTAACGCGTTTTCTTTACAATTGGCTTCCACCAAAGTGGGGCATGTTATTTTAAATAATTAATAAAATTACCATCACCACAATATATTAAATGCTTTGATAACGTACACAATTATCATATTATTTAAGTTTACACGAGAAATTCAGTAAAACTACTGAATATTTCCTGGTCTCTGTCTTTTTTCTTCAGAATCTGTACGTCTTTTATTACGCCCTTTTCTGTGATTCCAACATCATCCCTTCCTGGTCACAGAATTCAATATTACTAGAAAATCTTTTAAAATATCAGCAACTTAGCTGCCTATATCAAGTGAGTTTTCTACCCACGATAATTTATCTCGCTAAAGACCAATGTTTTTCCGGCGGTTTAAATCGCATGTTAACTGCTGTTGAGATGCCTCCGTTGTCAATCACACCAGAGATCCTCACTTTACAAGAACAATCACAATCAGGATGAAAAGTTTGACCCTAGTAAAATACACACTTTCTCATAGGCATAGTGAGCTTTGCCTATACCACATATGCAGTGGACAGGAATGTGGCATTATCACCGCAACTCTGTCAATTTTTTTTTAGATCTTCAAACTTTGGAAACTTAAAATTGCATTAATGAAATTTCCATTGACATCATTATTATTAGATATTACATGGGAAAAAATGTTGTAAACGGGAGAATCAATGTGAATTTTCGTCAACAGTTAATAGAAACACATTGAAACGTAACGAATTTATAAATATATGTTAACATTTCAACATCACTTGCTGTTATAAAATGATTTTAAATGTTAATGTTACCGTCAATTTAATTAAAGGTAATGCGGTAATATTTTTAATGCTGTGAAAATGAATTGCACCTAATATTTGTTTCAATCCCCGTTTGTTTACAAACAGACAATGTTTAAATGAGTATAATAAGCTAGACTGTTAGAGGTTTTTATTCTTTAAATGTAATTAAAATAATAATTATATGACCGAAGAAACAGACAAAAGTATTATTATTAATCTCATGACGTTTCCTCCTTCATTAAATATGTAACAATTTCGAGGTCTCTCCTACTACTAACATTATACAGTATGTGTCGGATTATAAAAAGAGAAGTCATTTTCACGCACGTTTGAAACTGAAATTATATTTAATTAATATAACTAAAATGTTTTTCACCTGTATCTTCATTGGAATAACAGCTTGAGATATTATACTGGATATAAAATGATAGTTTTCGACTGTTAGATGAGGAAATAGTTACATGAGGGTGATATTGAAAAAGGTAACTCCCCTTTAATTGCATAGAAATTGAATTCAAAAGGGGGTATGTGGGAGGTGGAACAAGATAGCATGTCCAAGGGTTGGTTAGGACCCGCGGGCTATTGCTTAAGGATCCTACCAGATGTTTAACCTAAAAGGGATGCAGGGATAACTCTAGAAAACCTGCATCAGTTAGGTCGGGGTTTGTATACTATTCTCACGTCCTTCCGAATGACGGGAGATGAGTGCTGTCTCCACCTCTTTTAGGAGGCAGTTGGCCGATTGATCCAATGGGATCAGCAAACAACTTTTACCTTATTGCCGAGGTCTTCGACCCCAATTTTACATTGCCTCAGCATGTGAGATTCTTGGAAAACCCGCAATGTATCTAGGAGAAATATCTGCGAGAGAAATCTTAAGTTCAGTTCATTATATTAATCATTAACACTTTTAACTGTTCTTACAGCAAATTAAATCTTACATAATGAATTTTTCTCACGGTGTATGATTTCTATTTCTTCATAATGAAACGTTATTTTTAAAAAGATTCACCATTACATATAATAAAAAGATTGTAGCTCTCTGTTGCGCACTCGTATTAAGTGTGACAATGATTCCAAACACTTTCCGCGCATTCTCATTTTTATTATAATAAATAACAATATGTTATTTAATTTAAGCTTTAAGAATTTTATTTTCATTTAATACAGTGGTTTTCAAAAATTAATAAATTGTAATGTTATTTGAATCATTTAATTATATTAAATTTTCTATTAAAATTAAATTTCTGCTACTCAAACCCATGGGTGGTGGGGGCAGTGTAGGAAGGGACATAATCAACATTATTAAACCATTCTTTCTTTAAGCTGTTTAGTAATGAAGACAACTCATACTTGGTTCACCATTAATTTATGTTTAAACAATGGTTAAAACTAAAAATAGTATTTCCAGTAACCGATCAACGTTTTTAATAATATGGATTGTAAAGGGTAGCCATAGAATAAACGAATATCGGATTATCGACCTAATCAATTGTTTGTTTAAAAAATAGATTTTAGTATGTCTGTCACTCTTCAGAATTTACTTTCTTATATTAACCGATTAGATCAGTGGTTTACTATGGACCTCTATAACTAATCTGTTATAGGCATTCACTAATTAGAGCCGTGCTAACGATATACAAACACACTGAAAAATCGAATATATATACTAGCATAAGCCCCAGTTGCCCTAATAGAACACAACGCCCGAACTTCGGCGGGGCTATATTTCCAAGTAAAATACTCTCTCGACTTCTCAATTCTCTCATCTATCCTCCAGTTATTAATATATGGCCGCCATGGTTTATTTTAAAAACTGCCCATTTATTTAGAGCAATGAGATTAAGTAAATCTCTCTGGAGCTTGGTCACCATTCTCCAACAGCCGTGCCTCGCAGAGAACTGTCAAATATATATTAAATAACAGAGTGGCGTCTCATTTCAATGAATTCCGGTAGCTTCTTCGAACCACTACACTTCCCCATTTCTTCCTACTACGCAAATTTACGCCACCATGACTGGCCGTGGACTGTCCTCGACTGCCTAGCTTAAGCGCGCCATCCGGAATACGACAATATACTGGCGGCCTGACTCAAAGCAGCCGTCAACAATCCTATCTGGGGTGGCTTGACTGCCTTTGAACACAGAGCCGAAACTTCATGTTACTATACGCCCACAGCACATAGAATAGAAGCGGCAGCGCCCGCTGAAGGCTGAAGCGAGTGTCACCATCCCCCCACTACAATACCCCCAAACGCTAGCCATTGTTGTGGCTAATACGAATTACGAAACAATTCCCAACCATAATTAAATTATTGTCCGTTGAATATAACGATTTTATTATTTATTGCTCCGATTCGTTCTTTGTGCAATTCGTCATTAAGAGTTCTCACATGATGGTGCATTCGAATTTTCAAGTAAAGATGTCCAATTTCCTTGATAAGTAACGTATGAGTTTATTCTTCTGAAAAGTAATTAGTCTTGTTTTATGCATTGTTTTATCAAAAAGGATCATATAAGCCGCAGGATCTGCTGTGAGTTCGTTTCTTTTTGCAAATAAATATTTTTTCAGCAGCTGTGGTGTGCCAAGAACAGAAAGGATAAGAAATGAATACATTCGGGAAGTAATGGGGGTTACATCACTAAATATCTTGGATACAATAAAAGGTAGGAGGTTGAATTGGTATGGACATTTGAGACGAATGTCAGAGGAAAGGTGGCCATTAATAATATTCCACTGGAAACCACCAAAACGAAAGAAAAAAGGAAGACCTAAACTTAAATGGAATGATGCAAGCAATGGAGGACTGATGTATTCGAGATGAAGATTGGAAAGATAAACGGAGGTGGAAGCTTGGATGCAAGATACTCCGTATTGTGTAGTTCCCACTCGTATATATATATGAGATAGGAAATGACATTGTCATGTTTAAAACAATTAATGGGGAAAGGACAGAGAGATAGAAAGAAGATGACTTACCTGAGGTTCATAGATGGTAGACACCTTGTGAGTTTTGGAGAACTTGAATTTTCGGAGGCACCGCCCCCTTCATCAGAAGGTTAGGAAGACATTTCCAGTGATCGGCTAGCCGACGACTAGCCGATCACTGGAAATGTCTTCCTAACCTTCTGATGAAGGGGGCGGTGCCTCCGAAAATTCAAGTTCTCCAAAACTCACAAGGTGTCTACCATCTATGAACCTCAGGTAAGACATCTTCTTTCTATCTCTCTGTCCTTTCCCCATTAATTATATATATATATTGTCACAACGGTCCTTTATTGTAAGTAGGCCTTTCTCATTAGCAATGACGTTTTTTTCGCAATAGCTTTTAAACAGGCTTCACATTTCACCATCATTTTTAGTTTTCTTACTATGAATAGTGTAATTTTAGAAAATACATCACCTTAAAAATTAATTGGTAGGAGATATGGTATAAATAATTTCATTGTAATGTAATTGTCTACTGAATATAGATAGTTCCTATTTTATTATTAATTTATACTCCTTTCTTTTACCTGATATAAATACAAAATATCTTACGTTGAGTATCTCATAAATGCAAAATAGTATATACGGGAATCGAACGTGAAATAAAATGTGGATTATGAGAAGATCACTTCGGTTTATGAAGAGAAGACAGAATAAGAAAAAACAGGCCTACGTTAATTACATTTGTAGATTTAGATATGTTGAAGACGACAGGAACAATGTATCGACGAAGAAGAGTTATCCAGATGACAGTCAGAAGTAATTAGAATAGAAGGGTAAGAAAGGAGTAAGACAAGGATGCATGCTGTTCAACTTATTTATAGAACAGACGATGAAAAAAAGTTAAAAATTAATATGAAAAGGGAATCAAACTACAAGAAGAAGAAATAAAAACCCTAATGTTTGCAGATGATATTGTAGCATTAGGGGAGTCAGAAGAAGACTTGGAGAACATAATAGGATTAATAGATTAGACTTTACATCAAACATGTACTTAATAATTGATATACTTTTTGAGCAAAGGGATATATTTTATTAAATGCATACCAAAATTGTTTATTTTTTCATTAATGTATAGTGTAACAATTAATACACCAATCAATTGTAGGTATATTTAGTAAATTTCTATACATTTTATAATTACAAATTATATTATTTATTTTTATTTTAAAAATTAAATAAATATTATTTACCCGTTAATTATAGTTTCAAAAAATATAACCAATTAAAAAATAAATTATTGACATGCAGTTTTGTTTGATTAAACATTATTCGTTAACTTTGCTGTTGCCTTATTTAAAATGTAAACCTGCACAATCGGTTTGTGAGTAATCTCGTGATTTTAGCACTATATGTCCCAATAATTGGTCCCATAACCGTGCCGGTAATAATTCATAAATCATCCCTTGCTTCTTCTAGTACATCGCTAACGTGAAAGCTTTCTAGCAATTTTCATCTTTTATTAAGTTTTTTTTCCTGAAAACACTCTCATCTACTTCTTGAAACCCACATTTAATAACAATCGACATTATCCATCAACAATAAATGAATTATTCACAAATTTAACAAACTTGTCACAACACGCAACGCAATGTAACTTTTCAATTCTACCATCACTTTTCTTACACAGTTTACCGATAGAGAGGCTCTGGCATCTCATCGACACGGCACATATGGCGTATATATATAAAGTAATGTAATGTAAAAACGCGGGTGCCTGCTGATTTTGGTTCCATAGTTTAGTTTTAAGGTGCAAATGGTATATGGATGATTTATTTAATGTTGTAATGTGAAGGGGATTCGGGAGCAATTCTCGGTAATTGTTGTCATTGTGAAGTGCAGTTGGGCCTACAATGAAAAAAGTTTTGTGCGACGACAATAGAGGCCAACAACAATGAAGACTTAAATTGACTAAAAGTTGGTGAAGCCCCGCAGGGAAAATCCCGTGGCGTGTGTGGAACCCCCGGGATTTTGTGTGAAAACCCAGTGGCGGCGAACTCCCGGGGTGAGAATTTAAAAATGATGCGAGATGGACCCGTGGAGGCAGATGGATGAGACGAGCAGACGGGATGGTGATGTAAGAGGGGTCAGTTGGACCTGAAAGGAGACGAGGAGAGACGGCCAGATGGGATGGTGATGTGAGAGGAATTGGACCTGAATCACACTACATTCCTGGATGTAAAGTAGCTGTAAGTCGTACCTAAAGACAAAGGGAAGCGGATGCATTCGTGAGGTTGAATGTTTGTAGGCCCAGTAAGTTCAACATAGTTGTAAAACTCGCTCATTTTGTTGATTATATAAATTTAAATGATTTTTTTCTATTTTTCAGTAACTGCGTACTTCATTTCTCGAAAGACCCAAAATCCCCTCAGATATTGTTTTATGTAAACATTGTATTGATAAAATTGATCAATATAAATTTGTCAAACCGTTTAAAATTTGTACTTTCAGTAATTTTAAATCTATCCCATGAAGAGGATATTACAATATATATATATATATATATATATATAGTAACCAAACTTATTCCTTTCGTCGTAGTAAAGATGGTTCGTATAGACCTCGGGTTGCCACGTGTTAGGCTGGGATAATCGGAAACCACAAGCATGAAACAACAATTAACAACGTTTTATTAGCATGAAAGAAAAGCATTTGAAAGTTCATAGAAACAAATAAAGTCCAACTTTGGAACACATAGGAATGAAACGGTAATGCATCAATTAAAGAAGGCCTTGGTTACTTTCCGGAAGTATATCGCACAATATGTCTACGCACAGAATACCAATACCCTTAAATTACGGGCCAATGATTTTTCATTCTCCTCAATCCACAATAATACAATTCTTACCTTGTGTCATTGATCATTACAGGACAACAATCCAGAAGGAATGTTCAACAATGTGCACTGAATTGTGTTTTCCGAAACACTTGTTTCTGGGCCATCATTGTAATCTGTCGTTAGGTCTTGTACAATCGCAGCTTATCCTACTTTTAAAGAGCGGGAAGACTTGCAACCTAAAGGTTCTTTGACAAGTAGTATATGTACAACACCTAGTCGCCTCATCATGGTTTCACCGTCTTTCAATCAGTCACGAAGTGGCTGCTCACGACATTATTCCGCGAACAGCCGACCAGCTTCGTCGTTTATGTGATATTCAATCCCAGGCACTGGGCCATAAAATTCTGCCCTTTGTCAAGGCTCTTTGTTTAACATAACTGCTTGGTATATTGTGACTTTTTGCGTGTTTTGGGACCTTATTTTCTTGATATGGGTTTCTTAGTAGGGAGATCTTTGTAGTTCGAGACAGAAGCACTAACAAAGTCTCTTATGTTAGCAAATTTCCTTATTTTTGGCAAGTATCGTCGCCGGAATTATATGTCACTCGGGACTGCTTATATACTTTGCATAGCGCGTTACGTGCCGACAACGTTATCAGGTGGCATTCAATCAATGGGCAGTGGTCATAATGTTTTGGCTCGTCAGTGTTTATTCAAAACGCACGGTTGAAATATTTTACAGACATCATTTTTATTCTGTACGCAAGTAACCGCGTGCACGATAGCAGTAATTGCGCAGCTTTACGATTCTCCGTGCGCATTTCATTTTGTCTCATTAAGCTCCTTTTAATCACTTAGCGGTTTCCCCTATCCCTCACGTTACTTTTGTTTACCGCCGTATCACTTTCGTTGATAAAATTCGTTCCCTCATTCCTCCCTCTCTCAACTTGTCCATGTTATTGTTCATGACAGTTGTTTGGCAAAAAAAAAGTAATTTTTACAGCTGGATTACCGTATATGAAATGGTTTCAGAAACGTTCTGCGTCCTCTCCGCTTCAACTTCTGCATGAAATTTAAACTGTCGCTCAGACATAAGTTACTTTTAGATGTTAAACTACATTCGCAGTGTTTCATGTAAATAAAAATATTTTAATAATGACAGAATAAGTCCAAAGAAATTAATGAACCTAAAGTTGTACAATGTCCCAATCTCCAAGGTTTCACAAAGGATCAAGATTGTAAAATGAATTCAAATTAATTTGTTCCTCAGAAATAAACTCTGGCAAAAGTACATTGTCGCGTGAGAACGTATTTCTATGTGTTTCATTGTACACTGCTCTGGACCATTTAGTGTGGATTCATTACACTTTTTTTAATGAAACGTATTCAAACAAATAATCATTCTAAATCCAACTATTGTAACTATTTTGGTCAAACACTCTTCAATTATGTTTGTTGGCCGCTATAATTCAGTGAGATCGTATGTTCTACCTTTCGTAGCATTGGTAAAAAGATAAGATTGAAAGATAAATGAGAGAAGAAAATTAATATTTCAAATTAGTTTGACTAGACGTTGAAATATATATATATATATATTTTTGGCAAGTATCGTCGCCGGAATTATATGTCACTCGGGACTGCTTATATACTTTGCATAGCGCGTTACGTGCCGACAACGTTATCATATATATATATATATATATTTAAATAGCTGTGTAATAATGTGTATGATTATTTCAAATCCTCTCAGAAACGTATGGATGAGTTTGAAACAAATGTGTCCCACGTATGACTTGCAACCAATTGCATCAATAAAATTATAAATAAAATAATTGAATTAATCTGACTTATTATTATAATTAAAATACAAATAATTACCAAAAGTCAGAATTAGAAGATTTTAATTTGAATTAAAACGTTTGGTCTCCAACTTAAAATCTTGATTAATGAACTAAAGTGGTCCCGAAAGTTGAAGACGAAATGTTTTAGTTCAAGTTCATTTTTGGCTATTCTTGTATTTTTATTAATAATAAAAGGTCTAAAATATTCGATACTAGTGCTGAATGGTTGAGCCGTTTGATGATATTCAGAGGACTATAGGAACATAAGAAGAAAAATTGACCTTGTGTCTCATTTTATAAGACAAAAACGTAAAAACAAACCTACGTTAATGGACTTTGTAGAAAAAGCCTTCCACAATGTTAACTGCAACACACAACTAAGGATTTCAAAGAGGGCAGGAATAAAATATCCGTAACCTCTACAGATGACAGTCAGCAGTTATTAGAACTGAAAGAAGTCAAGAAATAAGTAAAACAAGGATGCAGTCTGTCACCGATGCTGCTTAACTGATATATAGAATAGGCGATGAAGAAAGTGAAAACAGAATATAGAAAAGGAATCATACAGCAAGAAGAAGAAATAAAAACCCTACAGTTTGCTGATTGTATTGTCGTATTAGGGGAGTCGGAAGAATACTTGGTAACTATTATGATGGCAAGAACGCGGTCCTTGAGAAAGCGTTCAACGTGAGAATTGATAGAGGGAAAACCAATGTAATGGCGTGTAGTATGGGAAATGGTGAAATAACCAAGGGTGTTAGATTTGGAAGGAATATTTTGAAGTAAGTTAAAGAATTCTGCTACTTGGACAGCATAATAACTATAGATGGTAGAAGTATAGTGGACATAGCAGGATTAGCACAGGCAAGGAAGGCTTTCGCAAAACAGAGGAATTTACTTGCCACTTATTTAAGTATGTATATTAGGAAATCATTACTAAAAATGTTCATATGGGGTGTGGCGTTATATGGGTGAAAACGTGGTCGATAGGAGTTGCAGAAAGGAAAAGAATATAAGCTTTTGAAATGTGGTGCTATAGGAGAATGCTGAAAATCAGATGGGTGGATAGAATAACTAACCAGGTAGTTCTAAGCAGAATAAGAGAAGAGAGATCAATGTGGAGAACTTTGACCAAGAGAAGGGATAGATAAATAGGACACGTTTTGATACACGAGGATCTTCTAAAATTAGCATTAGAAGGAAGTGTGGGGTAAAAACAGAGGAGGGAGGCCAAAGATAGAACACGCTAAACAGGGGAGATGGGGTGTGTAGTTATTACGTAGAAATGAAAAGGCTTCTGCAGAATATGTTGGCATGGAGGTTTCATCAGGCCAGTCTTCCGAATGCAAACTATCCATATATTTAGACCGTTAGATGCCGTGTCGCTCTTTTTCTCAAAAATTTAAACCGATCATAATCCTCTAGATTGGAAGATTCATTAAACCCATCACGTTCAATAAAGTTTTGTCGTTGTCTTGAAAAGCATTTGGGCCCGTAGACTGCCGACCAAAGGAGAAAGTCTAAAAAATTCATTTTGAGAAATCAAGGGATAATGTTTTTTGAGCTTTGACATTTACGTAAACCCCTTATCTCTTTGAAAATTGTTTTATCAGTACCAATAAATATGAATTGGTCTTTATAAATTAATTATAATACATTTATCCGTGAAATTTTTTAATAGTCGAAAATTTTTACTAACTGCCTTTTTACTTTTGACGGCAGTATAATACATGCACATATGTCAAGCACAATTCTAACAAAGTAAAATAATAAACAATTTACAATCTGGATTATTGTATTTCTTAGCTGTGTGTGAAGTCGTTTTATTAAATTTCATTACCATAAACCTCAAATGAATTTACTAACAGTTGTATATTAATAAAATGTTCTTGTATATACCTACATTAAAATTAAAATATTATGGGAAATTAATTACACTATAAACGGAGTGTAAAGTATTACAAACTTTCTGTCAAATACATACAAATGAGCTCTAAAAATTAGTAAGTATAGCACCCCAATTTATAGACATTAAGTTAATAATGTTAAAAACAATGAAGTTATCATTCATATCAAGTTATTGAATTGTATAGTGTACTTTCCCGACGTGTTTGCCGGTTGGAATATTATATTTCCGCATCCTCACTTCAAGTGCTTTGTGTAAGATTTGATTCCAACGCAGTTCGCGTTGGGAATGCAAGTCTCGAGTTTTAATTTCTGAGCCATTTCCCGAGAGAGTGTGCAGCCTTAATCTTACTAATGGGAGCGGCTTACTCGCCAGGTGAAGGAATGCGGCTAAGTAAAATTCAGTGGCAATACATTTTCCACCAGATAAGTTGCCAAAATTGTGTTTACACACGTACACTACCTACAGTATACATCTATTAACGGAATGAATGCAGAAGGAATAATAAATTGTAACGAAAACATCAAAAAGCTAATCAATATTGTGATATACTTTTTAGGGTATAAAACATTAATTAATCAATAGAACAAATTATAATCAATTTTAAAATTTTTCATTTATTAATTTAAAGTGATTACATGGGCTTAATCTCAGGGGATTTTGGGTCTCTCGAGAGCAGTTACTGTAAATAGAAAAAAAAATCATTAAATATTATTTAACCAGAGCAATGAGCAAGTTTCACAGCTTTTTTAATAACTTACCCACAATTACTGGACCTACAAACATCCAGCTCACGAATGTTTCCGCGTCTCTCTGGCGTCTTGCAGGATTTTTATCGATGAAGGTAGTAGGAACCAGATCCGCAACTCATCTGCTTCCTCGAAACATCTGACGTCTGCAAACCTCTGACCACGTCTGCTCACGTCTCACCACATCTGACGTCTCTGCCCACCTCTCACAGCATCTGCTCTCGTCCGTCCTCTCCTCAACTCGTCTGACTTCTGATCATCTCGTCCGTCCTCTCCTCAACTCGTCTGACTTCTGATCTTGTCCATCCTCTCCTCAACTCGTCTGACTTCTGCCCATCTGCTCGGACCACGTCTTTCCTCTCCTCAACTCATCTGACTTCTGATCTCGTCTCAACTCTCCTCTACTCGTCTCACTTCTGATCGCAACTCATCTGCCCTTGACAGATCCGTTGTCTTTTATCACAATATATTCCCAGTGCATTCCATCTATTCAAGTATTTCCAAAGGCCTTAACATCGGCAATCAGTTTTATATGATATACTAGCTAACCCCGCGACCCCCGCAGGTTCTTTTTATTTTGCCTAAACATCGAAAAAACAGGAACAGAATTTCCATAAAGTTGAATTCTTTGAATATATAAAAAGTATGGTATCATCTATTTATGATCGCTTCAGGGAAAACCTTATAACTCGCAGTTGATTTAGAACAAGCCCCGCTATCATACGTTTCGGGGCCAATTCCACATCCCCCCTTTTCCAGTCTCGTCCTATGCTATTAAAGTGGAGTTTCCTACTTCAGGATCACCCTCATGTAGCCTGTTACCAGGCATATAAAGGATAGAGGTGCCTGTGGGAGTTTCTCTCGAAGGCATTTCCCCCAGAGTGACTGCGGGGCTCACCTTATTATGTCGGGAATGCTTCGTACTCTCTCTGATTTTTTCCAAAGTTCTCACATGCCTATTTTAGGAGTTATATGGACTGGGGTCGAAGACTTTGGGCATATGGCAAGAGTTGTCCGCTGATCCCATTGGATCAGTTGGCCAACTGTCTCCAAAAACTTCGGAGACACGGAGAAGGGAATGCTGCGACACCACTGAAAACTCGTCTCCCGTCATTCGGAATGGCGTGAGAATAGTATCCAATGCCGTACCTACCTGATGCAGGTTTTCTAGGGTTTTCCCTGCATCTCTTAGGTGAAACACCGGGTAGGATCCTTAAACTATAGGCCTTCTTTGGCCACCTTGCTCTACCTTCCACATCCCCCTGTTTAATTCTCTTCCTATGTCATTAAAGGGAAGTTGCGTGTTTCAGGATCACCCTCATGTAGCATGTTAACCAAATAAAAATTAGTAATTTGGGAAGCAATTCAATTTATATATATATATATATATATATATATATATATATATATACTTATATTCTGAACTCTTCAATATATCGAAATGAAACATACGTGAAAATTTAAGGTAATTCCTGTTTCAATCCCTGAAATTTTCATTAAAATCCGTTGAGCCGTTTCGAAGCATAAAGATATCAAATTTATAGGCAACCCGCATTTATTTTGGAGATTTTAACTTTACGTTAAGAAAAGAAACCTTCACGTATCGATATATATATATTATATTTTAATATATTAATACCATTATCGAAATGAAACATTCACTAATATTTGAGTTAAATTGCTGTTTTTAAACCCTCAAATTTTCATTGAAGTCCGTTTAGCTATTTCGGAGCCTATTTCGAGACAAACATACGGACAGACATATTGTCGGACAGATAGACACTTCAATTTTATTTATTGGTATAGATTATTATTTCAACCGAACACGTAAAATATATAATTAAATTTGATTCCTTTTTAATTATATTATTATACTCATCAAAATTCTGAACTATCGACTTTCTTTTGTGTAGGGTGTCCGCGTCGTCTTGTCCTTTTCCGAAACCCGGAATTTGTAATATTGTGGGTCTGCTATGTGCACTATACAAGAAGGATCTCGGTGAGAATTTGGGTCAAGTATTGTTTAAGAGGCTGTTGATTGTTGCCGGATGGACATTACAACTAGCTTTTTACTTTTCTCAACTGTAGGCCTACCACAAGCACTCATGACCAGAATAATTATAGACGATGAAAAGATAATGGTGTTGAATTCCGTGTCCCGATTTCAATAATTTCTCAATAATGTTTCTTTTCGTAATTATTAAAAATATTTTGCAGGTTTGCCATACATCAGACTTATTCCGAAGGTAACTGCAGTGGCAGGGGAACAACTTCGATTAAAGTGTCCTGTGGCAGGGTTCCCCATCGAGGAAATTCACTGGGAAAGAAGTAAGTCATTTTATTTCTTAATTCGTCAAACCTTTTAAGACATGTTTAATTCTGTTGTGTATATTAAAATGTAAATCTTTATAGAGATTTTAGAGCCGTTAATGGAACTTCGTAAATTATAATCAGTGTTACATAAATCTTTAAAACTCTTTGTGTGTCATAAATTAACTCCAGAAGAAGATTAAGCAAATCGAAATTAATCATTAATATTAATCAAACGACCTCTATAACTGACATTTAAAAAAATTCTATTAAACGCGTATGTGTACATTTTTGTACTTTCATCAGGCTGTATACGTTATATTTTTACGGTAACAAGAAGTAACCTATTACAAATTTCTGCTTCATAAAAATCAATTATATGAGTTCGCTGACTATTACACAGCACGATTATTTAGCTTAATAAATCAAGTTAGCAAAAAATTTTAAAACTTCCAAAACAAATTAGAAATTCGGCCAAAAAAAACCAATCCAAGTTACATTTACACGTCTGCTCATTACTAGTCTAATTTACCTTTCATACTCATTAATTTATGATTAAAGTTCGTCACCACTCCGCCCCAGTCGCCCCATGAATTATGTCGAAAAAGCTTTTCCACCATAATCGCCCCATGAATTAGTCGAAAGCTCCAGGCCTTACGTCACGTTATGCGTACCCTAGCCTACCTTCTTGGCGACTGTTTACTACTCCGGCATGCGACCTACAAATTTTTATAGAAGTAAAATGTATTCAAAAGAGAAACAATTTTTTTTTGTCATAAACAAAATACTATTTAAAATCACTAATTCATTTAACATTTTTATTTTTTACGACAATTATCTATTTATAATTCTATTTAAATGTTGACAGACAATCTAAACCAATGTAATATTTAAAATTAAATCATAAATTTTCAATGTTCTTTCAATTCAATAATGTGTTAGCAACCAATAAATAATTATGAACTGCCCAATCGGACCCTGGCAAAATTTAAAGAGCAGTAGCTTTCCCTGGGTCCAGAATAGATCTTTGTGTGAAACCACCATTTTTATTAGAGCACAGTCTGAATGAGAAGTCTTACCAGAAATGTGCATCATTCTGTGTTACTCTTTGCTTTCTCTCATTTAAGTAGGAAGTGAACCAGGAATTGATCAACATATTGTTTCAAAATGTTATAAATGAAAAATTCTCTTTCATGAATTGTTATAGCAAAATAAACATGAAAAGAAAAACAATTCAGTTTTGAAATGGTAATATTAAGCCAACTCATATGTGGTTACAGACACATACATATTATTAATAATTTCAATTTAACGAGTTAATAAAAGTTAAAGCTTGGAAGTTAATGGCATCAATTCTACATTAATAAGTACCCAAATAAATAAGAACAGTGTCAACTGATGAAAGTTATGTGAGCACATAAACTTGATTATGAAAAATATTTACTCTAACAGAATGTTTATATTCAGTCAACATGAATTTAATTTGTGGCATATGGTTCATATTTTCAATAAGCTGATTAACTAGCAAATTCACTCACTACAAAGTAAAAAGAATGTACAATAATTTACTGTGAGAATTGGAAAAATATATTACATTATAAATAATGAGATAAATCAATTTTTGTGATGATGGGTCAAATCTCAATTCTGTCTTCAATTGCATTGATCATATTTATTATTTTTTGTTAAAGGTGGCAGAGAGCTTCCAGATGACTTACGACAACGTGTAACACCAGACGGCACACTGGAAGTGCAACCAGTGCAAAAAGCTGATGATGCTGGTGTGTACACATGCTGGGCACGCAACAAGCAAGGACATGTAGCCCGGCGTTCAGGAGAAGTGGCTGTTATAGGTAAAAAGAGGCATCCATAATCAGTGACGTCATCATCAGTATCAATTATAATGTAATAATGGTATTATCACTATTATATTTATAAGCACATTTTCAAGAAATTGGATCTAAAAAACAGTAAATATTCACCACCATATAAATGTATACAAATTAAGAAATAGCGTCATAAATATTTCACCTAATTCGATTGTATAAAGGCTTAGGCATCGGTAATCTGAAGAGTGGTTCATAATTTGAAACTAATTCTTCAATTTGGAATAATTACATCAAGACTCATCAATTATTGTCTACAAAGAAATTCAAAGAAAAGTGTGTAACAAGTGGTTTGAAAATAGTTAAAGTTTAGTTCTGGAATATATTTAAAATTATTAACAAAATTGGTATTCTAAGAGCATTACTGATAAGGATAAAGTAGCTACTACATCAAAAAATTAAGTGATAAAATAAATATAATATTTCTACAAACCCTATTGCTTTTGTAAGATGTAAGAAAAAAAATCATAAAACTTTAAGAAGATATGTATTGTGGAAGTTCAGGGTCTCAAGCTTACTGGGTGAGCTACTATCTAAGCCACTCAAGTCAACACCTCATATCTGGCATCAGCCTCCTCTATCCTTTGAATAGAATGAGTTCAGGCTCATCTCAAGTAACAGCATTGCTTCTATTTTTCAAATAGCAGGTATTGATTAAATGACATTTGTTTTACTCAACATGGGACTCATATTTTTAAGTTATATAGTCTCAAGAATACATACTTTTGTTCCTCTGCAATCTCTGGGCTTTGGATATTAGTTGGCATCACATTCAAGACAGATTCAGTCAGATGTTTGATTAGTGGTATCATACAGAGTTCTCCAGTGTTAAAGTCAGCAGTTTCAGATTCAGCCAGATCCAAAATTTTAAAACTAACTACAACTCCTTTCACCTTTAAGTTCTAATTTAAAACTGTTCTACTTGTTACAAATTTTCATCTCAATCTTAAATACTTGTAAGTTCCACTGCTCTGTGCAGTACTTCATTTGTTAAGTTCTTCCTATCCTTCATCTCTCATGAGCAACTACACATCACATGGTCTTATTTCAAAATATCTTCTCCTTCTATCACTGATAACCTCTCACTCCAGGTTTAGCTGACAACTGCTATTTGGGAATTTTTTGCCAAGGGTTAATGAACTTTTTCTACCATCGCTCACTTTTGGTAGCAGCCAGACTGTTAATCCACTATCACATTGTCAAAGACATGTCACGGTTCTGTAAACTTCTGAGATTCTTGCAAGAATAAATTTGAATTTGACTTGTGAAGCAGGTTTTTATTGTACACATTTATTTTATTATTACACAAGAATATTAATAAAAATCAATGAATATAATGTAGTACAAACTGCTGTTAATATACTGAAATGTGTTAAAAATTGTTTTGTATGAATGGCCTGACATTGAGTAGTGACAAAACAACAGACAGTGCCATGTTGCAAGTAATTCTAGAAAAACATTAATTTAAGAAATATAATCTACTAAATTTTTATTACTTATGGTAGACAGTAATTTTAATTGTGAAAATCATGTCATTTATCAAAAAAGTAAACTAACTTAGTAGTCAATGCAGTATTATGGTATTATTTTTTGAGATAATTCCACAGGGAATTACAGAAGTTTTTTTTCACATCAAAAGTGTCTTATGAGAATAATTTGTAAAGTTAAATTGTGTGCATAATGAAGAGGAATATTCAAAAATTGAGGTATTCGTATGTTCTGGTGATAATTCATTTATTCAATGATGACATAATATACCAACAATTAGAATAAATTTAGTACTGACACACATCCATTAAATACAAGAAACAAAATAAATTTTCACACAAATTTCAAATTTTTGTCAGCTGCAATAAAAGTATTGAAACAATTTTAAAAACATTCAGCCAAAATTAAAAACAATCCACTTAAATTTAATTGTTAAGTTCACAAATTTCTGATAAGCTACTCCTATTCTGTAAAGGAATTTTTAGTAGTGAGAATGTATCATTTTTTTACACAGCATGAACTACTATAATGATTTTCAAATGGAAACCATTCTGGCATTCAGTAAATGAATTCAGAGAAATAGACAAACATTGCCACATCTTCACACTTTCTTGTCACTTGACCAAGTTGCCACTCAAACATTTCCAGTGATCGGTTAGCCGATCTTCCTAACTTTCTGATGAAGGGGGCGGTGCCTCCGAAAATTCAAGTACTCTAAACCTCACAAGGTGTCTACCATCTATGAACCTCAGGTAAGTCACTTTCTTTCTATCTCTCTGTCCTTTCCTTATTAATTGTTATATATATATATATATATATATATATATATATATATATAATATAATATAATGTGATAAAGAATATTATTTCAAATAATTAATGCTTCAACACAGTAAAATAAAAATATAACCATAATAAATGGCATGAGCATGATCCTGGAGAAAGAGTTCATTATGAGGATTAATAGAGGGAAAACAAGGTAATGGAGTGTAGTATGGGAAACAGTGGAATAACAAAGGGAGTTAGATTGGGAAGGAATATTTGGAAGGAAGTTAAAGAATTCTGCTCCTTGGGGAGAATAATAATGGTAGAAGTATAGTAGACATAAAGAGTAGGATAGCACAGGCAAGGAAGGTTTCCATGAGAAAGGGAATTTACTTACAGGTAATATAAGTACAAATATTATTAATTGCTAAAAATGTTCATATTGAGCATGGTGTTATACGGGTGTGAAACGTGGATGATAGGAATTGTGGAAAGGAAAAGAATAGAAGCCTTTGAAATGTGGTACTATTGGAGAATGTTGTAAATCAGATGGGTGGATAGAGTAACAAACGAGGAAGTTCTAAACAGAATAGGGAAAGAGCGAACAATATAGAGGACCAAGAGAAGGGATAGATTAATATCCCACATTTTAAGACATGAGTGTCTTCTAAAATTAGCATTAGAGGGGAGTTTGTGGGGTAATAACAGAAGATGGAGATGAAAGATGAAATGCAATAAGCATATTGGGGCAGATGTGCTATTTATACCAAAATGAAAAGGCTTGCACAAGATAGGTTAGGATGGAGGGTTGCATCAGACCAGTCTTAGGACTGAATACCTGCAGTTTTTCTGCATGCCTTACACGGATTCATAATTCTCCTTTGTCACTTTTTCTATTTCATCAGTTATCAGTCTTCCTATGTCTTTTAATCTAAAAGTGTTTTTCATAGTTCAACCACCTTCTTTATCTGAACTCACATAAGTTCTATCAGATTATACTGGCAGTGGTAATGTGGTTGCCGAATTACCTTGTGATCCATATCATTGACAAGAAGATTGAGCTCATTCATTCTGGTCTGATCTTCAAAAGGCAATATGTGTTGTAATTGTTTTAATTTCTGTATATTACATGCCTTTTATGTAACAATTTAATTCTTTCTTGTGGAAATATTTGTTACTTTATTTATACCTGCCAAGTTATATGGGGCATTATTCATTATAATTATGCTTCCCTCTTCTAAATAATTTTTAAGTTTTCTGAAACCCCAGTCTTTAAATGAGCAGCTGTCATTTCTTATGATAATGGGATGCCTCTTGAGATCTAAATACTTATTCGTTTCTGGCATGATGCGGGATTTTGATATCACTAAATGACATACAATGAGTTTGGCCACATGTACTTAAGTCCACCTACCACATTGAATTTAATGTGTGGTTCATATAAGTAAAATGCAGGACATTGTGTGTAGAAAATTAACCTGCCCAACCACAATATTGCCATTAAAATTTTTCTCCTGTTGTAACTATTTCAGAATTTTTTTGTAATTTAAATCATAAATTTTTGAAAGCAGACAAATCAGAAACTTTGTATAAAATTTTGCATTTTAGAGATAGATATTTTCTTATTGTTAGAAAGTCTGGATTACATACTTGTCAAAAATAGTGTCTTTGTCAAAGCCATTTTTGTCCATTTGCCTCTTTGTGAGGCACTGAAGCCAGATGTTTCCTTTTGGTGGATATTTATATATAAAACAATTAATAAGGACAGGAAAGAGAGATAGAAAGTTGGTGACTTCCCTGAAGTTAACAGATGCCAGGCACCATGTAGGGTTTTTAATTTTTAAATTTTTGGAGGCATCACCCCATTTATCAGGTCAGGAAGACATTTCCAGTGATGGTCAGCCATCAGTCAACGGTGTCTGCCATCTGTGAACCTCAGGTAAGTCACCAACTTTCTATCTCTCTTTATATAAATATATATGAGTCAGGAAATGGCATTGTCATGTTAATTAAAACAATCAATAGGGAAAGGACAGAGAGATAGAAAGAAGATGACTTACCTGAGGTTCATAGATGTGAGGTTTAGACTACTCGAATTTTCGGAGCAGAAAGTTAGGAAGACATTTCCAGTGATCGACTAGCTGATGGTAACATCTATGAACCTCAGGTAAGTCACCTTCTTTCTATCTCTCTGTCCTTTCCCTATTAATTGTTATATATATACAGGGGAGCTGCTGAAGTTAGAAGTTTTTGCCTCACTCAAAATCTGTGACACCATATTTGTGTTTACACCACATGCCTCTGCAGTGATAAACTGAAATTCATACATTTATCTGGCAAATTCAATTGAGTGCTCCTTAAAAATTATAAAATCTAAAATGAATAGCTTGAGTCTATGAAGTTCTTACCTTTTTACACTAACACTACTGCAATTAACACTTGTACTTCCTGTGTTTTAAATATGCACTGATATAACCAACTTCCCACCTCTCAAAAGCTAAAAATTCTGACAAATCAACAATAAATGATAACAACTCCTTACTTGTCTGGACATTAATATATGACAATGTTGCAAGAATTTTATTTGAATAAAACATTGGCTCTCATTTGAATAGCATTAAAGTTATTTCAGCTGTAATTTTATAATGTTAAGAATATTCTATGCATAAAGAAATATATATATATTAATTAAATAGTAGATTAAACCGGTGAAATGGTTTAAGTAAGTTACTCATTTAAGTTTATTACTAAGAAATTATAAGCTCAGAACCTTGAATCAGATGACACTTACCCTTGAAGCCTTTATTTGTCTGGGAATCAATGGGGGGGGAGACAGATCTCATATAATGATAGGAGCATAACTATGGGGACTTCAGATCATAAATTTGGACAACTATCTGACCAACATGAAAGCTTTGAACTAGAGTGGAAGAATTTAAATAACAATGTTATATAAACAGGAAGAGAAAAATTGGTAACCTTAGATAGTGCATGATATGCAGGAAAAGATGGAAGAAAGATGGTAACTCAAAAACACCAATGTAGAGGAGTATAGAAGACTGAATAATGAACTATGGAGAGCAACTGACAGAGCAAAATAAAAGTTCCTGAAATCTGATTTAGAAGTTTTTTTGTCAATATTGAGGTAATATATTATACAATTTATTTGGGTATTCCATTCTCTGAGTAAAAAAGAGAGAGAGAAAGAAAATGAGAAGTGAACAAGAAAGAAGGATGTCAGAAAGGCAACCAAATAAAACAAGTTAGGTTTACTGAGTGAAAGTGATGCAGTAAATCATCTAGAAGGTAGTAGAGTAAGTCAGAGAAATTACTCCAATGTTTTATACAGTAATGAAACTCTGTTTGTTCAGGGAGAGAAATCAGATGCAGAACACAAGAGTCCATACAATTATGACAATGTTGACTTACTAATTCGGCCTAGTCCTAGACAGACATCTATCCATGAATATAGCATTTGAATATAGAAGCAAAGTGTGTGTAGTTTTTTTCTGTGGGAAACTTGTGTTTGATCTTAAGGACATAATGCCCTTTAATATGGTAATATTAACCTTTGAAATTGTTAGGTGGGTTGAAGGGTACAAGAATGAATCAATGAAGATTGTGTGGCATGTATACACACAAGGGAAGAAATAGAAATGCTGTGTTAGCTTCAGATAATTATTTTGAGTGACCTGGGCTATAGTATGTGAGGAAAGCCAAATTTCTGGGATAGTGATGCTCACCTGAGAAATGGATTTGTTGACTTTAATATAAATGGCTTCTTAAAACTAAGTCACTTTTGAAATTATGGTGTTCCAGACAGATAACTGAGAATTCATTAAAATTGAACCTATGATCGTTTTCCCATAAATTCTTAGAAAGTTTTGATTTTTTTTCTTTATGTAGGATGTTCTTACTCAGACAATGGAATACCTGAATAAATTGTATAATGAAAATATCAGAAATAAATGTATGAGGAAATTATTTAGCTACAAGAACAAGAAAGGTATGACCTGACATATCCAACGATGGAAGACTTTAAACAAAATAATAACATTAAGATTAGATGGCTGCAAAGGGCAGTTCACCTCAGAGCCAGAGGTCATCCTTAAAGTATGGTAGGCTACATACAAGACACAGAGATGGAATGAAGAATTAAGATTATGTAAAGGCACCTAGAATAATTAACCAGAAATATCTATAAAGGACACAAATTGAAAAAAGTCACTGGAAATTGTATTCTCATCAACTTTTTTATAATAATTAGGTTACAAGAAGTAAAGAAATTTGACCCATCTTTAAGGAAAGTGTCCCAAAAATTATTGACATTACTATGATACCACAGGAAAAGAAACTGCAAACAAAGAAATGCAGTTATCAGAAAACCACATATGAACTATTTGATATGTTTTATTGAATAAATTGGATGAAGTCACAGGAAATAATTAAAGAAATAGAACTTTATTGGAAGGAAGGAAATTGATTAATAGTTTGTACCTGGGACAAAGGCAAAGATGTACTGGATCATGGAAAAACCAACAACACAGAGACAGGAAAAGAAGTGTGCCAAGGTCAATATATATCAACCATACTGTTTTACATCTATGATAAATAGTATCATTTGAAACAGTTGGTGATTTCAGAATAGGAATAAGATCAATTTAGCATAATAAAGTATCCAAATGTCCTGGAAATGTTGATGAAGAAAAGAGAAACACTGCAAAACTTGTTTTACAAACCAGCACTAAAAAGAAGGAAGCATGGATTACAGATAAATATAGAAAAATACAAATTGTTAAAAATGGGGGAAAAAGAAAATGCCAATCAGTTCAAATTCTTTGAAAATTTACTCATGATCTACAGCACGAAGGAAATAAGGTCACATTACAATGGCCAAGACAGCAATCACCAAGAATTCTACTGACAAACAAATAGAATCTACTATTACAGAACAACCTAAAATGCTCAATCTGAAACAGTGCTTTGTATGTATCATAAACGTTAACATTAGGAAAGACAGAGAAGAAATACCTGAATGTTTTTAAATGTGGTGTTGGAGAAGAGTTAGAAAAATGAAGTGAGAAAATATTATAGAAAATGTAGAGGTTTTCAGAAGAGATAGGTCTTAACTTCAGTTTTTAATAGGAAGACAAACTGGGTTGGACGTATCCTACGGAAACATTGTGCAATATAGAACACATTGATGGAGTTCCAGGCTGTACAAGAAGAATTCAATTACTAGATTACTTGAAAGAAGAAGAAAGGGAATATTGGATGATGAAGACAGGAACTAATTAATTCAAGATGGAATAGGAAAATTACAGAAAGTTCCTGGGACCTGCTGTTAGGCTGAACACTTATTAATAATGGATAGAAAAGATAGAGGGCTTCATGATTTACAATAATTTGAAAAATGACAACCACTATTAACAGAATACCAAATTCAATTTTTGGAGATGTGATCTTCCTTAATCTTAATACTTAATATACACTCCTCTAATTATTTTCATTATCATATGCTTGGAAACCATTTTTATAATACCCTCTAAATTAGCAAATTTTAAATTTTCTGTTGATGTTACTCAAAACATAAGCCTACCATGAAGTGTTTCACGTGAAACCTAATGTTTCATTGTTTATAGTTCCAATATTATTATTTTTATGTGGCCTTTATTCTGCATTTCAAACAAATAACTTTTCATTGGAACAAATGTAATATCCTTGAATATTTTCATTTTTGAAATTGTATAAAAACAAACAATAGCACATTTTCAACACTAAAATTTGTCACTTTAATCATTCACAAATAGAATTAGATTAATTGATAAAATAAACTGTGATTGTAAGCATCAAAAATTCAAAATTGTTCTGTTTCATTGATGACCCTCAAATATTAGTTCATTCCATTATTAATGCAATCATACATCAGGCCAAATGACCCACATATGAGCATATTTCTATGCCGAGCTTGTGAATTAAAAGCGAATTTCCCAACTTTATCCCACATGTTCTATCCTTACACCCTATCCAAATATACAATGTGTGTGACGACGTCACGTTTCAATTATTAATTTATATATATATATATATATATATATATTATATATATATATATATATATATTCTATCTTTCTTTCTTTCTATCCAATTATCAAATGCGTGACTTCGTCACTTATCCCATATATATATATATTTAATTTATCCTAACGGATGCTCCTAATTCTTCCATCCCTCTTCTCTATCCATCCTAACTTGAAAACCTAAGATATATAGACTGAAAATGCTCGGTTGGTCGTACTCGATGTGGTGGCAGAGTGGATAGACGCACGCCCCGGCTCTAGGGGTGATGCACTGTTGTTTCGTGCACCCAGGTTCGAGTCCTGGCCACATCGAATTTTTTCAGTCTTTCTTCCTTCTTCCATTCTCTTCTACGCTCGACATATGTATTTCCTTGTGCATGATTCCATGCCGTACATATGATTTAATGAGCGAATTTCCTGCCTTTCTCCCAAATATTTCTATCTTTCTTTCTATCCAATTATCAAATGCGTGACTTCGTCACTTATCCCATATATATATATATATATATATATATATATATATATATATATATATATATATATATATATATATATTCTTATTCTGATTCAAATATTATCTTTAAAAATAATATAGGAAAGAATAAGTTGAGGACAAAAATTTATTAATAGTTTGTAAGACCACACAGATTTTATAATATTGTTATTTTTTAGCTTTGTTATAAATTTTGCATTGTTGTATTAAGAAAATAATCTTGTTTTCAATTTAGGTGATTTAAGAAAAGTAAAGATTCCAACTGGGCAATCACCCATGAAGATGTTGTTTACCGGAATTGAGAGAGTGTTGTTTTCTTGTGAATTACAGTTCCTCCCAAACTTGACCAATTTACCTCTGACAGAACCCAGCATGTGGGCGAACGAGCCAGCCTGACCTGCTCAGTGTCCAGAGGTGACCTGCCATTGACCATCAGCTGGTTCAAGGATGGCAGATCAGCAGAGTCGATTCCCAGAGTGGTGGTGAATCGTGTCGATCAGTTCAATGCCATTCTGTTGATCGAGAGTTTGTCTCCAGATCACAATGGCAACTACACTTGTGTTGCACGCAACCTAGCAGCAGAGGTATCACACACGCTACAGCTCATGGTCAACGGTAAACAACAATCTCTCATGTCCATGCCACAGGTTTCTTTTTATTAATTTTTTTTTATTTTTTCTCTCTATTTCTCTTTTTTCTGCTCTCATGTTTTATTCTTCTTTCTAATTCTTCCAGTTCCTCCTATAATTGCGCCTTTTTCCTTCCAAGACGGGCTTTCTGAGGGCATGCGAACACGCACAGTGTGTGGGGTGAGCCGGGGGGACTCCCCGCTCTCCATCACGTGGCTCAAAGACGGTAGCACGATTTCCTCTCACCTGGGAGTGAACGTGTCTGCCCTTGATCTTTATTCTAGTCTCCTCAGCATTTCTAGCCTTGCTTCCACACATTCTGGAGATTATACGTGTATAGCCTCGAACCCGGCAGCAGAGGTTAGGTACACAGCCAAGCTGCAGGTAAAAGGTAACCACTTTCTGCTATTCTCTTAACTTTATTTTATCCAATTCCCAATATATTTTTTTACCCAAGAATCTGCCATGTGTTTACATTTGGGTTGCTTTGGCACATGGGAATGCACCGATGATGGAACCCCAGGTTTGTTTCACAAAAGGTAATGATTGTTGCACCTCTTTAGTTACTTGTCTTTTGAAGTTCTTTTTATTGTATGTTTAAAGCATGAATCTTTTTCAATTCTTTTATGAATTTTTACAAGTCTTATAATTCTTTAAAGTATAGCTACTATTTTATATCCTGTTTGTTGATATACTTTTTTTTATAAAACTTCATATTACTTTCAAATCCCTCACTTTTATATAATGCTTTTCGCAGCATTTTTAGATCCAAGTAAATTATAGTTTACTTATCCTCTTTCATTTGATGTATTTTATTAATTATATAATTGCTTCTAATAAAATGTTATATTTTAAAAACATTATGGATATAAAAAGATGATTTTTATATTGTTGTCCATAAAACTTCTTGGCATAATATTTTAACATTTTTATTTAAATTTTAATCACTGATACAAGTTATTGGCTTTGTTATAATTAACACACTGTGTGTGCAGTTCCACCACGATGGGTCGTAGAGCCCACTGATGTCAGTGTTGAAAGAAATCGACATGTCATGATTCACTGTCAAGCACAAGGTGTCCCTCAACCAACAGTAGTTTGGAAAAAGGCAACAGGTATGCTTTATGCAATATTTTCATAAGTAATAGTAGCATTTAATCTTTTTAAAATATATTTTATATCATCTTCTGAACTTACTGTACAGGGTAAGATAGATAATACTAAATGAAAATATAACCGTGGCTTGGCTTCTTAACTATAATTAAGATCATATCACATTTTGGTTAACTCATTAGAATGAGCAATGAAGACAGAGAAGAAGGGCAACTAAACATTAAAATTCTAACAGTCTATTGCTTTCAAGAAATTGGTCTACATGGAAAGAGAGAGCATACTGCTTTGCTTTGGCAACCAATCCCATCATGAATACATCAGAACATTTCAGGAGCAGAACTTAATCTATAATTTTTTAAATGCAACAAAGTACACACTTCACTGTCTCAGTATGCATTGCTGTACACAGAAAGTCAAAATATGTTCCCAGTTGTAATTAAACTTTTGGTAACAATCAGCAAATGAAACAGAAATCAAGTTAACAAAATATGTTATAGAAACAAGGTATATGGGGCTTTATGTTAAATCAAACTTCAAGTGGAATATCCAAATAAAAAACCTGTGATGTAAGTTGTCCTAGACATCTTTTCTTTTTAGAGACCTTCACATGAAAACTAGCAAATAAATAGACCATAAAATGCTTGTTTTTAATCCCCTCTAATATATGCCATAGTATTTTAAGGAAATTTCCCACACAATGAGGAAATATTTAAAATCCAAACAGCTCACATATAACAATCATAATCTATATATATATTGAATGGGCATCACTGTTCTCCCCAATGTATACAGCTACTCAGCTATATTGTTAACTAGTCATTGTCTAAAAACGTATTAAAACCAATAATTTAATACATACTTTTATAATGCAAGCCAATGTCTAGATATACTTCGGAAATTTATTAGAAACACACATATGAAAAGTATTTTATATACAGGTACATTATAAGTTGAACAACTTCAAAAAGAACCTCAACACTTTCCTGGTATATAATGACATCTATTCAGGGAGTGAATTTTTTAACAAAACTGGTAAATACATAATAATATATTTTGTGAAATTTCTGTATGTTATTTGTGTTTGGGTGACCATTTATTTTTGCATATGTTTATATTTCTATGAGTATTTGTCTGTGCTACAGATTCAAAAGAGCCTATAAAGTCTCAAATTATATTTGCAATAACAAAACCTTTACTAGGTTTATTCACCCTGTTTGTGAAGTGTTACATTAAAAAAATATATAACCAAAAATATAATTAATTTTTCTGTAATTCTCAGTATATGCCTCATGGACAAGATTCTACAAACCCTTCAATGATAAAGTACAAGAATAATTTAGCAATTTGTAGATCTAGTTATGCTATATCTCCATTTAAATAAAGCAATTTTCACTTGTGTGTCTACTTATATAAAAATTATATACTTATATAAAATAAGTAAACCTTAAATGTCTTAATAGTTATTTATAAAGTAAACAAATTATTACTGCCTAAACATTATTTAAGTTATAATTACTATAGCATTTATGACTACAAAATTTTATTGTTACACATTAATGAATGCACTATTAAATAAACCTATGTACAAAAATTGATATGTATGATTGAGGTATGGGAAAAATATTTATTTTGTAGGCAGCAAATCTGGAGAATATGAAGAAATAAGAGAGAGAGCATACACAAAGTTGTTGAGCAATGGATCACTTTTGCTTCAAAATGTTAAAGAAGACAGAGAAGGTTTCTATCTTTGTCAAGCCACCAATGGCATTGGAACTGGTATTGGAAAGGTTGTTCAAGTAAAAGTAAATTGTAAGCATTCAACATAATAAAAATTTAAGTTTGTCTTGTTTTTTCTGATTTTTAAAAAACCATTATTATTCTTTTACAGCATCTCCTTATTTTTCTGCACCATCGAGAACAGTAACAGTTAAAAAAGGTGACACAGCAGTTTTGCGTTGTGATGTTAATGGTGATAAACCCATAAATGTAATTTGGCTTCGTGGTGGAAAGCTAGAGCTTAATCCTGCATCTAATTATAGGTACACCTAAAATTATTATCGTATTATAGGTTGACTCATTGTTCTGTCCTCCCTGTACATAAAACTTCTTACTTACTGCAAGTTGTTTATGTTTCCTCTCCCAATAAATTTTCTGTTTAGTACTTTCGAATGGATAACAGAAATATATATATATATATAGACCCTTCATGTATGGTCGCGATTTCTCGCGAACCCACCACAGTCTTTACTCCACCAGTGACCGTCGCGCACTAGCTCAGTTCCGCGCCTTCCACAATAATGGGAAGTCAAATGGTGGAATTCAACAACAAAAATAAAAAAAATTATCAACACTAAATTGAATACGTAAAAATTATACAATATGAAAGTATAGGACCTCGTCCTTCTGTAAACGCTACACAATGCAAAATATTTGATTTAAAAATACACTTTATATTCAGTGATAGGAATTTATCAGGGCACAAATAAATTGAGTTCAATTAATATTTACATCAAATGAAAATCTTCAGCGAGAGAGAATTTACGCAACATAATGCTGTTTAGAAATACTCTCGCACGTGAAATACTAAGCCGTGGAGTGCGACCTTAATTACAATAATATGCAAGGTGATCTGTGGTAAAAGCAGTAATTAGAATGGTGTTACTATTTACACCCTTCTCGGTCGAACAGCTAATCGCTGCAAATATTCGTATCCGGCTGAGGGCTCGGTTCACTTGTCGGCCATGGTTGACTTGACCAAAGATATACACAAATGGTCAGTAAAATTCAAGTTCATAAAATATTCAGGAAAGTTCACCTGAGTAACAGAAGCGCCGCTTCCCAAGAAAACGCCCGAGTCGTCACAAGCGTGGGCGTTGAAGTAAGGTCTTTGGAGTAAACGACTGATTCCGGGCAGGTTTAGCGAAGGTAGCTGACCCTCGAAAGTCTCAGCGAGAGTAAGCCGTGTAGACTCTGGTATGGCGCTATCGCAGGCGCGCGGCGGATAGCACAGGCTGGATGTCGGCTGCTTAGCGCTAACTCGACTAGCAAAAGCCGACGTGTAGATCTCCCTCGGACTACGTGTAGCCTTCGCGAAAATTTTATAGGTCCAGTTCGGACTCCTCAGGCGAATTTCTGGACCGCAAAAATCAACGTCTAGTCAGTCCGGTGCTTCGAGATGATGTGTCATTTTTCAGTCCGAGGAATTATCTTCTAAAACATGCAAATTCCAATAAAATGGAAAGAATTCAAATATGGTGAATTAGCTAGTAAATTATAGAATAGTTTTCTACGTCGACTTGTATAAATTAAAAAGATAGTTAGATAATTAAAATAACGCTGCAGTCGAAACTGGATGGAGCCGATTTTGGAAGACTCTGGAAAGATATCAATAATTACAGATATCTGCGAAGAAAACTAATCAGAATTCATTCTTAGGATAGAGAAATTGACAATGTGAAATAATATAAAGATGCCATTGATCAAGTTATCTGTAACTCTGGCCATCTGTTTACCGCGACAATTAAATGTACTGAAAAAAATATTCACAATGAAAAGCAGGAGTAATATTCGAAATAAAAAAATTGGAAGTATTTTTTTATCTTTTTAGAAAAGAATTTAGACACGAAATATTGAAATTAAGGGGTAAAATTAGAGATAGAAATTCGATTGCAAATGAAGAAATTCTATTCTTGGGTCAATAAAAGATGGAAAAAATTGCAAAAAAGCAAAAACAAATGCCACAGTGGCTATTGCTGGTCCATCATAATATACAAGGCAGAAAATGGCATTTTCAGGTTAATTAGAAGATTTAATAAATACAGGAAGGGGAAACAAAAACTGGTGGTGTATCTGAATTTCACAGATGGCAGGCACCACGTAGGGTTTCAGATTCTAGAATTTCATCAGAAGGTTAGGAAAGAAATTTGAGTGACAGCTAGCTGACGACGGCTGGCCGTCCCTCGAAATGTTTTTATAACCTTCTGATGAAGGGGGCAGTGACATAACTATATATCAGAGAATGCATTCAGTTTTATATTTTTTTTGGTTTGAATTTAACAAATATTTGTTTTCAATTACAGAGTTTTAGTAAAACAAGATTCAACTCCTGATGGAGTTTCAGCAGAACTTCAAATTGCTGCAGCTGAAGCAAGTGACACCGGAGCTTACTTTTGTCAGGCCAGTAACTTGTATGGAAGAGATCAACAAATGGTGCAACTCTTAGTCCAAGGTATTTACTTAGACTGTAATAAATTAATTTTTGTTTTTGTATTCAGTCCATATACTGGCCTGATGCAACTCTCCATGCTAACCTATTCTGTGCAAGCCTTTTCATTTCCACATATCTACCACATCCCACATCCTCCCTAAACTGCTCGGCACTATGTTTCTACCATCCCTAGTTAGTAGGCTATGCTGCCCAAGTATCAGAATTCCTTAACTTCCTTCAAAATATCCTTTCCCAATCTAACACCCTTTGTTATTCCACATTTTCCATACTACATTCCATTTCCTTAGTTTTTCTTCTATTAATCCTCAAGTTGTACTCTTTCTTTGTGATCAAGTTCATGTCATTTAATATGGCCTCCAAATCTCCTTCTGCCTTCCATAATACCATAAATCATCAGCAAACCATAGAGTTTTTATTTCTTCTCATTGCAGTATAAATCCTTTTACATTTACCTTCTTAACTTTCTTTTTTGCCTGTTCTGTGTACAAGTTAAAGAGCATAGGTGACAGACTGCATGTTTGCATTGCTTCTTTCTTGATATCTGTATTTATTCCTTGCCCTTCAATTCTAATTACTGCTCACTGCCTTCTGTAGAGGTTATGGATAACTCTTCTTTCTAGATATTGTATTCCTGTACTCTTCAAAGTCCATTAAGGTGTGTTCCGTTTTACATTTCTAACTCTACAAATGCCATAAATGTAGGCCTGTTTCTTCTTATTCTGTCTTCTAAAATTAGATGCAGAGTCAATATTGCCTCTCTTGTCTTACATTCTTCCTAAAACCAAACTGATCTCCTACCTCACATTCTATCCTCCTAAATACTATTTTCATTAATATTTTGCACATGTGATATACTAAACTAATAATCCTAAGCTGTTCACATCTATTATCTATCATGTGTGACAATTGAGTTACAATCATTAATATTTAGAATTAAAAACATGTATGTAGTTAAATATATTATTATTTGTAAAAGTATTTAAAGGTTGTGAGAGGAAAATCAAAGCGAAATATTTCATAGTCTTTCAGCTATAAGCCCTACTTCATGTACGTGCCTTTCTAATTGTGTGGGAACTTTGGTGTAGAAATAGCCTCATTTTTCCACTCGTGTTGTGAGAAGAGTTCAATGTTTTGTGTAACATGAGTTGTTTTTCCAATGGACACCAGTGCAAATAAATATTTAATATATTAGCCTACCGGTAATACTAAATAATTATAACCCTAAAAATTGTGTGTCATAATTTCTGTTTGCTGTTGATGAATGTATGTGTTATGAGATAAAATTTTAGGCTAAACTACTATAGATTCATATTTAATGTGTTAACTCATATAGGTTTCTATCAATTTTTTACGGTGTGCTAATATATATATATATATATATTCATCATTGATTTTTTTGTAGAGCCTCCTCGCAGTCCTGCAAATGTTGAGTCTGTAATGATTAGTAGCCGATCTGTAAGCATAAAGTGGCAACATCAGATGAGTGATGCAGCTGAAGTTACAAAATACATCATACAGTACAAAGAAGGAGATGGTAAGCAAAAAAATTCCTTCATATGTGTATATATGAATTTCATCATCATGATAAATCACAAGTTATATATAGTTAGTACATGAATAATATTATGAAGCTTGTTCACGAGTCTGGTTATGTAGAGAAACTGTACATCAAAGGTCACCTTGGGCATATTGTTTTGTCACAGAATTATATGTATTTGTTCCTGATGGTGGAAAACTATGTGGGTAAGGTTGTATCCTGCATCTCTGTTGAAATTTGCTGGTCTCCTTCTAATTTCAATTGCCTTATGAATCTTCCATACTCAGAAAGTTATTCCTGGCAAGTATAGTAATGTCTGCCAGAGATATTTTATGATTAGTCTCCATGACATGTTCTATGACAGTGGACATATTTTGTTTTTGCAATAGGATATTCCATTCATCCTCTTTAACTCAGACTATCCAGTTTCCGTGATGTATGATTTCCCACACCCTGTGTGGTATTTGATATATACCTTTTACTACAACTTGTTCAGCCTATCCTTTATTGGAGAATAAAGACTGGCAGTTAATTGTATGGTAACTCTTTAAAAATTGAGTTATGTCTTAATATGCCACAAATGCATTATGTTGCACCTTTTACATATGAAAGGAATTATTTTATGTTTATAAGTACATATTTCTAGAACTTCTGCTGATTTAGTTCCTTGAATATATTTGTAATGCTTAATCCATTCTGGTTGTGTTCTCAGGTTTCCACACAAGCATAACTGTTAAGCCACATATTGTTTCTATGGCCAACAACATAATATCATCATCTTCCACTTTGCAATCAAGCTGTTGGTCATCATTGTTGTATGCGTGTAGAAACCTAAGAACTCATTCTACATCTTCAATTTTTTATTTTATTTTCATCAGTTCATTACTATGCCTACATCTTAAAGAGCTATGTTTGTTTTATTTTTGACCAAATTTTATCATTATTCATCTAATAGTAGTTTATGCATATTCCTGTGTGAATGGTACATTTCTGATAATCATTGCTCCATAATTCTCTTTTAAACCAAAATTCCTATAAAAGACATGTCATTTCTGTCATAAATAGTCAATTTTTATGTATTTGGATTACCAACTTCTTAACTCATTATCTTCTCAATTTTTTTCATTTACAACTTATTGTAGTTCCTCCTCAACTTCCTAGAGGTCAGCTTTAGCATTTATATATTTAAATCTTCAAATTCATACAAATTAACTCCTGGTAGTGTCCAGTCTTCTTGTTATTATTCTATCCTATTTTCATTACATCCTGAACCCTTCACTGTTCTTTTTCTTAAATTAAAAACTTTCACATTTTCTAGGTCCATGGCAACAATTAGAAAAGACAGATATGACAGCAACAATAGAAGATTTAAAACCTGCCACACGATATATATTCAGAGTGGTAGCTGAAGGACCAGCTGGACAAAGTGGCCCAAGTTCTGAAGTTTCTATTAGAACTGATCCACAAAGACCTGCAGGTCCTCCTTTGAATCTTTCACTTCGTCCAGTGTCATCTACTGAATTATTAGTGAATTGGTCACCACCATTAGCTGAATTACAACATGGGGATATTCAAGGTTATAACGTCGGATATCGTGAAACTAGGTGAGTCTTCTATTATCAATTTTGTGTTCACATTATGCAGCCAAATAATAAAAATATCACTAAATCCATTATGACAAACACTTCCATCTACTTAAAAATGTCAGTGGTCAAGCTAGACAACTAATTTCTAATTTAAGACAATACTTAAATTTCAGTGGCCGATTTAGTGTGAGAGAACATTATATAATAATTAATACTAATAAGAATTAATAGAAACATCTACTTTTCTATTTTTTTCTCCTTTCATAAATAATACTACTGAACTAAACCCTGGAATTTATTGTGTAATTTTAATTTGTCATGTAATTGCTTGTTATCTCATTCATATATTCAATTATTTTTAGTTCTGGATTAGTCAACTACAACTTTAGTTCAGTAGTTGGAGATGGAGAAGAAGGTGGTGGTGAACTCTTGCTTGGTGGCCTCAACAAATTTACACGCTATTCAGTTGTGGTTCAAGCCTTTAATCAAGTTGGGTCTGGACCTCTTTCAGAGCCTGTATCTGCACAAACTATGGAAGATGGTAAACTCTTAGAAGCTGTATTGTAATTTACTGTATATAATCACATGCTTTATTTTAGACTTTTATTTTATAAATTAACTGAAGACTATATTAACAAATCATTAATTGGATTACATGTTATTAATTGATTTCATTATGAAAGCTGATAAATATTTATAATATGAATAATAATTATGATATGAAACATTATTTATTACCTGAGCATGATGGATTCCACAAAGTAGAGAATTCTGATAACTCATGTATCTTACCAAAAACTGAAAATTACTGATACATAATACTTACAAAAACAATTCTAAATTCTGCACTTTGAGGAATCCTGTAAAATGTCAAATACTTTCCTTTTCTGTTACAACACATAAAACTATTGACTTACCTTAAAATAATAGTTGGCATCAACTGGCGGGGAAGTATGAATATGTGAAATTTTGAGAGCCTTAGCTCACTTCTTCAGACATTCTGTTTGAAGAAGGGAGCAGATGGCTACTATCATTATGAGGTAAGTCAATAGCTTTATCTGTGTCTCTTTCCTATTTAATTTATCATTATTGTATCATCTTATTTTTCCTTATGTTTTATATATAACCTGTTTTGTTATATTCTTTTGACAGTTCCAAGTATGGCACCTGAAGATCTTAGATGTGTAGGCCTCAGTTCTCAGTCCATACAAGTCAGTTGGCATCCACCTCCTACATCTTACAGTAATGGAATATTACAAGGATACAAACTTCAATATGAGCCTGTGATAGATGAACATTGGATTCCAGGTATGTTATAGGCTAATTTTTAGGATAACATTCAATGGTTATTTTTAGAAATAATTTTTTAATAGTCTTGATATTACTATAAACTGTATGTATGAAATTATATAACTCCAAAGAACACAAGGTGAATATACCATTAATCTGCCTACAAACAACCTGGTAAATGGTTGTAAATGGAACTTCAGTAACTAATTTAATAAGCAGATTTATTTGATGATTTTATTAATAATCAATTGAGCAGTCACTAGGGAACAGAAATGCATGAATTATTAAAATTGTTGCCCTATATCAAACTGCTTTCAGTAAGACACAAGTTTCTTCAATTTACAAATAGATGGACAGATCATTTGACCATTACTAATTTTTATTTGGAAATCTTAACAACTTCACAATAGATATGCCAATAATGATGCTGCTAGATGACTTTCTACTTGTGTGTGAAACCATGAGTGAAAATTTTAACTCCACCAGTTAAACAAATTAGTTATGGCAGAACAGAGTGAAACTTTAACATTGTGATCTATTTCTCAAACTGCAAATAAAACATTTACAAATAAGAGATTTAAAATTCTTACAGTGATAATGTTAACTGGAACACACTATTAAGGATTTTGAAGAGCACAGGAATAAAATATTGAGAAAGAAGTCTTATAAATAAGCTCTACAGAAGGCAGTCAGCTGTAATTAGAATTGTAGGTCAAGAAAAGAAAGCAGAAATCAAGAAAGGAGTTAGACAAGGATGCAATCTGTATATATATATATATATATATATATATATATATATATATATATATATATATATATATGGAGGTACTGTGGTCCACGAATCCTTCCGGCCATGTGATAATCAATGGCTATCTTCTAGTACTTGAGCTTGGCCTGTTAATTCCAGCGTTGAGTATACAAATTAAAATTTCAAAATCTATAACTTGGAAATAAATGTTTGGTTAATTATTTTCCTTATTCCAAAATTATTGCAATAGGTGAAGATGTATGTAAGTTGTAAAGCTTCCTTGCAACTTTGTTGCACAACACGTGTTACTGCCATGTAAACCAAACTCTACTAATTCTATATTATATTTTTCTTTAAGAATTTTTTCCAATGAAGTGCCCTTAATAATCCTCACTTAAGTTAGTACTACAATTTTAAATTGTTTTCCCCTCTTAATTAAGGATTATATGAAGTTATTTTATACTTTAAAGTCTGGTAACATTAATATTTTAACTCATCAGGCTCAGATGATGTGGATACAAGGAAAACAACTGCATTAACAGCTGTTCTCACTAACCTGAGGAAGTTTACAAATTACAGCGTCCAAGTACTTGCCTTCACTCGCATTGGTGATGGGTTATCAACACATCCTATATATTGCAGTACTGAAGAAGATGGTAATTTTTAATTATATTACTTACAAAAATAATACATTATTAATGACCCACATAACAGACAATTACAAATAATTGAATAATGCATCAAATTTTTGGCATTAATATTTGAGTTATTTTTGTTTTATATGTACATAAATTGCTCTTACATATTATTTACACTTCTAGTAGTTTCACAGTGTTATTTTTAAATGCTATGTTGCAGCACCAGGATCACCCGCAGATATCAAAGTTGTAGTTAGCTCTCCACAATCACTTCTTGTTTCTTGGTTACCACCTTCAGAACCAAATGGTATAATAACAAAGTACAATCTTTATACAAGGTGGGTGTAATTTAATTTATTAAGCTTTATTTATTGCTTATTTAAGAACTATTACATACCATGGAAAAAATATCCTGCTTTCAAATATGTTAAAAAAAGGTACAGAAAATTATATGCAACATACAAGAGGAATAGTTCAGAGTTCCCTTTTCCAGTAGTATAATTATTATAATTACATGTCTGTGTAATGTGACATGATTTAAGCACCATATGAATCAATTACTTTCTCGTCATTTAAAATAAGAAGAATTTCAAGGACAGAAAAAATTCTTTCAATAAATCTCAGCAAAAGTTAAGAAGAATTTTTTAAAAAAATTATATTTGCAATTAATAGCAGAAAACATTATGGGGAATAAAGGAATCATTCTTGCATTTCTGTCCAGGCTGTACAGGTACGAAAACTATATTTTGACACCTGATCACTCTTCCATCTTCTTCTGTGTGAAGTCTGCCATATTGTCAGAGTCATCCATTTAAACCCCAAGAGGAAGTCTGAGAATTATTCTTTTATTCTATTCATTACAAAAGACTTCATATTGTAGTTATAAAAAATACATCAGAAAAATTAAATTATTTTCAGTGCAATAAATTTAACTATTATTTTTGGTCAAAATGTTCTTAGGATGGCATGTAAATAAATGAATAAGTCAACCTATAGTACTTTTTAATTACTACTAAAAAGTATGTTTTGTTTATTCTTAATTCTATCATACAGATATATTATGTTGCTTTACAGAGTAGTAGATGGCCGGGAAGAACTTAATCATAATAAACGAAACCTACCTAGTCAACTTCTCAGCTATGAAGCAAAGGGTCTTCAGCAACATGTAGAGTACCAATTTTATGTGACTGCATCAACCAAAGTTGGAGAAGGACAGAGTTCCAGAGTGGTTGAGCAAGTGCCAACAAACAGAGGTATTATATGTGAATAATCAATTTGTTTATATACTTGTCTAAATAGATATGAGGAAGAGAGTGGTGAATTTCTTCCCTAAGAATGAAGATTGTAATATATATGATTCAAATGTTGTCTTTCTTCTTACATTACTGTTCAGTACATTGATATGTTTATATTTAATAGATTATTAAGCATTGAGGGTTAGTCACATGTCTAGGTTTTGAGAGCCTGATCCCCTTTTTAAAGACATCACGTCAAGAATGGTGTGGCAGTAAGCCACTTAGTCAGCTGACTGGATTATTCTTTGGAAACACACTCTCAGATTCAGCACCATGAGAGTGCATGGGTCTGCCACCACTTGGTCCTGAATAATGAATTGATTAAATACTTGATTTAGTATGTTGTTTGTGTGGTATTCAGTCCTTAGACTGGTCTGATGCAACCCTCCATGCTAACCACATCCTCCCTAATATGCTTAGTGTATTCCATCCTTGCCTCCCTCTTCTGTTCTTACTCCACACACTTCCCTCAAATGATAATTTTACAAGACCCTCATGTCCTAAAACAAGCCGTATTAACCTATCCCTTCTCTAGGTTAACGTTCTCCATATTGTTCACTCTTCCTGTACTCTGCTTAGAACTTCCTCATTAGTGATTCTATTCACCCACCTGATTTACACCAAGACTAAGTAGCTGGTCAGCATACTATTCAGACACTGTCTGGAATAATGAGGTGCAGTTTCTCAAAAATTTTCCATGTTATTGCTTCCCTGCCTGGGGATGCCTACAATTGATCTAAGGTAAATAAACTTCCCCTCTCTCCTAACCACATGAAGTAAATAAAGAAGTGACTAAACCAAAATAATTAATTTGGTTAGGAAAGTTATACAGTGAGCCATTTATTTATCTTAAATCAATAGTAGGCATTACCAAGCTGTGAAGCAGTAACATAAATTTTTCTGCAGGGTAGTATGGATACCAAGATGGTTGGCTGCTTCAAACTAATTCATCCACATAGATTAAGTTTATAATGTGAACTGGAACACACTATTAAGGATTTTGAAGACAACTAGAATAAAATATTGAGAAAGAAGGCTCTACAGAAGACAGGCAGCAGTAATTAGAATAGAAGACCAAAAAAAAAGAAGCAGAAATCAAGAAAGGAGTAAGACGATGATGCAGTCTGTTGCCCATGCTGATTAACTTACATATAGAACAGGTGATGAAGAAAGTTAAAATGGAACATGGAAAAGGAATCATACCACAACAAGAAGAAATAAAAACCTTATGCTTTGCTGACGATATTGTAGTATTAGGAGAATCAGAAGAAGACTTGGAAACCATAATAAATGGCATGAACATAGTCCTTGAGAAAGAGTTCAATATGAAGATTAATAGAGGGAAAACCAAGGTAATGGAGTGTAATATGGCAAACAGTGGAATAACAAAGGGTATTAGATTAGGAAGGGATATTTTGACAGAAGTTAAGTCATTATGCTACTTGGAGAGAATAATAATGGTAGAAGTATAGTAGACATAAAGAGTAGGATAGCACAGGCAAGGAAGGCTTTCACAAAAAAGAGGGATTTACTTACATATAAGTGTGAATATTAGGAAATCGTTGCTTAAAATGTTTGTATGGAGCGTGGCATTATATGGGTGCGAAACGTGGACGATAGGAGTTGGGGAAAGGAAAAGAATAGAAGCCTTTGAAATGTGGTGCTATAGGAGAATGCTGAAAATCAGATGGGAGGATAGAATCACAAACGAGGAAGTTCTAAACAGAATAGAGTAAAAGCAAACAATATGGATGTCGTTGACTAAGAGAAGGGCCACATTTTAAGACATGAGGGTCTTGTAAAATTAGCATTAGAGGAAAGTTTGTGGGGTAAGAACAGAATAGGGAGGGCAAGAATGGAATATGCTAAGCAGAGTAGGGAGGATGTTGGGTGTGCTAGTGATAAGGAAATGAAAAGGCTTATGCAAGATAGGTTAGAACTGTCTTAGAACTGAATACCACAACAACAGGTTAAGTTTATAATTTAATTGTTGTGTTGCTAAAAATTTAAAAGCATTTAATTGAAGGAAATTGTACACAATGAAACATGTAATATATTTAATTCAACTTAAATATTTTTGCAATGTTATGTATAGATATTTGTGTCTATATTTACAGTTCCGGCCAGAATTTCATCATTTGGTGGTTTACTGGTTCGCCCTTGGAGAACTACAGTTGCACTTTCATGTCTGACAGTTGGTCAGCCACAACCTCAAAGAAGATGGTACTGTGGAGGGCACCCTGTTAATTCCATGCCAGGGGTTTCTTTAGCTGATTCAGGTGAACTTGTTATATCAGGACTTGCACCTAACCATTCAGGAAATTACAGTTGCCATGTTGAAAATAGTCAAGGATCAGATCGAATTCATTACAAACTTGTTGTACAAGGTTAGTATAGCCAATAAAATGTCTAATTTGTAAATTTCTTTGTTTGCATGTATTATAAACAGTAATTTTAAATAAAATTATTTTCTATTTATTGATTATTTGTTACTTTTATGCAGATATAAATATCCTTAGAGAAAAACATTGTAGAATCAGCTCTATGGTACAGAAAGTTTTGGAATGATGTGGCCAGGTTAGGTAGTAATAATGCGTCATATTTTCTTGGGTTTAAACATTAGTGTCGAACATGACTGTTAAGTAAATATAAAATGTTCAAACTGACAAGATATTAAAGTAAAATTAATTTATTTTCTGGTGTAATATACATAAACACACTCGGGGAGATTAAGGAGATTATTAATAGCAGTAGTATGTTATTTTATCACAATCAGAATATTTTGGAAGAGTCTGTTAGTCTGTATCAAACATAATATAAGTCACTAGTTACTCTTCCAGAATTGTATACAAAAGGCTACACATTAAAACCTACATTTCGGCAATTGACATACAGACTGATACTGTGAAGTTCAACAATGCCTCTGATCTCCTATTGTTAGGCTAAGTTCTCTGTTTTTGTATTACCATAATTTAAATTTTGATTTGGATTCAACACTTAGTTTTTACTGTTTGTTGGTCTTGTGGCTCTGATGTTTTTCATCTCCTGACAAAAGCTACAAGGCTAGCAGAAACATTGTTCACTAGTAGGGATATAGGAAAATGTAAATTTTTGAGAGCCTAAGCTCTCTTTTTCAGACAGTGCAAGTCTAAATGGCATGGCATCCAGTCACTCAGCTACCTTAAGGTAATTCAACTGTTGTTTTTGGTCTGTCTTTCCTATCCAAATTAATTTACTATATATGCAGTATATATAGACTGGGTGGTCAACTGGTGAAAAGTGCACCCCTGTCTTCTAAAGTTGAAGACTTGATCCACCAAAAATTTAAAATTTTTCTTCCTGAGAGGTTGTGTGCCCCTGGTTTTCCTTATATTGAGAGCCAATCTTGCCACATTGGTTTGATTTTCAGACACCTCCTTCCTCAGGACAGAGAACTGTGTCTCATGTTGATCAGACATAATGTCACAAACTCTTACCTGCACACACCAGCTCTCAATTTAAAGTAAGCCAAATAGTATCTCTCTCTCTCTGGTTCATCAAAATTATGAATATGTATATATTTTGTCATTATTCATCACAATTTTTTCTTAGTTCCAAAAAGAAAGTACATGATTATTAATTGATGAAACACACAAATTTATTTGTAAAATCATAAGATAAATAAGAAGCCAATTGAGTGAAAATATTACCCTCCAATTTTTACATAGCTAATAAGGACAGGAAAGAGAATTTGTCTGTTAAGTGATTACTTCCTTTTCTAATTAGTCTACATCTAACACAGATATTTTAAACTTACTTGTATTGATATTAATTGTATTTCCTACCTCTTTATTTCTTTTTCATAGCACGGTTTCCATAATTGTTGATATTTGAATTTTCAGTTCCACCAGCAGCCCCTATACTGTATGTTACAAGTGCCACTAGTAGCAGTATATTGTTGCAGTGGAAAGTTGGAGATAGTGGTGGTGCACCAATCACAAGTTTTACTTTAAACTATAGACGATCTCATGGGGATATGGAAGAACTTATGTTACCTCGTCATCTATCTAGCTATGAGCTAAAAGTAAGTATATTAGTCTTGTGCATTATTATAAAAAATATTTATATTATTATAATTATTAACTAGCAAATATTTCGTGTTCAAAATATAAAAAATAATAATTAAATAAAATATAATAAAACTATGGAAGAACAAATTCTTTTACTCATTCATTATTTAAATTTAAAAGAGTAAACCAGACAAATTTGTCAGAAATATATTTTGTTAAATAAAAAATTGGGACATATTCATAAAATAAAGTCTGGCAAGACAAATCATTCCTTTTTGGAATCTCTTCAGTCACAAATATTAAAAAAAATACTAATAAAAGTAGTCTAACTTAATATTATAAATAAAACACTAATAATTGCTGTTATTTATAAAAAGTTTACAAGTCTGAATATAATTTATTTCTTGAAATATCAATACATAATTAATATTTTCTCCACAAAATTTTAAACTAAACTGAAGGATCAGGATGGAAAAATATATTGCTGTATGTTGTTTGTAAGCATTTCTTTGCACATAATATACTTTCTTCTGAACTAAAATTGAGCCATGAAGAATGTAGGTGATCCTCATCTCTGGTCTGTATAACAGGTGGCAAAAACTTGTACCTGACAGAGTCTACTCAGATAGTTCAGATGGAAGAGCCACCACATACCAAGTGGAGGCCCCAGGTTCAGTTCCTGGTCTGGTGAAACTTTTACATCCTGATCCTTTACTATAGGTATTTAACTCATTTTTAAGTTTCATAAAATTTTAACAGGGTCTTTTGTGTGGAAGCACCTACCACCTTTTCCTCACTGCTCACAATAAAATTGATAGTTCTACAAGTAGCACATCACTAACTGTGAGGACACAGGGGCAAGCTCCTGGTATTCCACAACAAGCTGTGCTACTGACACCAAATTCTACATCAGTTCTTTTAAGATTACATGTGTGGCCTGACAATGGTTGCCCATTAACATATTTTGTTCTTCAATATAGACCTAGTTCAACGCAGCAATGGACTCTGGGTAAGTGTGTATAGTATTATTATACCTTTTTAACATTGTTGCCTTACCTTTTAGACATTTTAAGGTTTGTTTCCTATCCAAAGAAATAAGTATAACAAAAACATAGTTGCCAAATGTGCACCATATCAAGTAATGGTGCTTTTTAAAAGTGAGTAAATGTTATCATTTGAATATTCATACAATGCATTACTTACGAAGTATTTGTGGCATTGCTACCAGTTATTTTCTGTTCTTTCAGAATCACCTGTAACTGGGAACTACAATATCAATTATCCAGATGCATTTTTTGTTATCAGAGAGATGTCAAGGGTGTTGTGAAAGTCAATTTGGATTCAAAAGTCCCATTGGATTTTATGTGCTTGCTACCTTGTTCTTGTTCCTGAACTCACAATTTGTTGTAATATTTAACCATTATCACATTATTATCAGTATTTTACAGTATGTTCTTAAGTTATTACCTATGTAGTATCTTATTTTACCAGCTTCTCTTCTGTTCTTGACTATCTGCTAAGACTATATACCATAGATTCAAATTAGTCTTTGTATCATCACAATGAATAAAACCCTTTTTCAAGTAGATATTCTCCCAAAGCTAGCTTTTTCTCCTCAGCAGATTTTTGAATTATGGTAATTACAATCTATCTACAGCTCTTCATGGATGTTGTGCATGGTTTATTGTTATTATCTTTAGGAATTTTTCAGTACAGGTTTTTCAATTTAGCGTAAGTCCATAAGTATGTCTCAGTTGTCACTGGGAATGCTTTTCCTTATCTCCTGACAAAGGAGGCAGTTGCCTCTGAAAATTCAAAGAAAACCCTCTATCTTTTATGATGTTTGCCAGCTTTAAACTTCTGACAAGCCACCACCTTTCTTTCTTTCTTTCCTGGCCTTGGTAAGTGTTTAAATTTTTGTGGATTTAAGGAATAGCATTCCAAGTAAGCTGACTTACCTTAATAAATAGTAGATGTTACCAGATTGGGAAGCAGTAACATGTCATAATTCTCAAGACTTCTTCAGGGTAGTTCTGAATGGTAAGGCAGCCAGCTTCTAGGAAAACATTATCATTAATACTATTTATTGTCAGTGTGCTCTGTTTTTTTTTACACTGCAAATGTGAAAGGTGTTTGAGTAACAATTTTTTCTGAAATAAATAAAAATAAAAGAGAATAGTCATTTACTGAAACTGTTTTTTCTTTCTAGTGTCTAATGCATTGAAGCCACAGAGAAGGTTTACTGTTTCTGGCTTAAATCCTGCATCTATATATCATCTGAAAATAGAAGCACATAATATTGCTGGATCTTCTACTGGAGAATACACATTCGTTACATTAACAAAAGATGGAGGTAAGTTGGCAAGTTATAGAAAATAATATGATTTATGAATGTTATATAAGTCTTACCATTGCTTAAAACAGTGACTTGTCCTTTCTAGATCCTCCTCCTCTTGAATTAGTGAAGGGAAAGACATCATCACTGCCTTTCTATGCAGACTTCAAAATAATGATTCCTCTCATTATTGCTATACTAGCAATCTTTGGAGCTGCTGCAGCGGCCACATTTTGTTGGAAGAACAGTGAGTTGATAAGTACTACTCTTTGGAGAGGAAGGAATATTTTATTAGTAGAAATACAAATAAAATTAATTGGTTTTATGATTTTAAGTATGGCCCTTAATACGATAACTAATATTTTGAATTATATTTAAACTATTTCATTAATTTTGAATTATTTTGATGTGACAAATGGATAGGAAATAATTTTCTATACACTGTATATAAACATGATAAATTTATTTTATTTCAATGTTTTAAACCAATAATGCATCACACCATGCTGTTAAATTGACTATTTATGGGCTTTTGCTCTTAGCTTAAATTAATATAATAATTATTCATAAAATTTCCAATGATTTCTCTTATATCTTAAAATTAGATTCTGGCATTTAACTAATTAGTTGATTGCCTAGTGTTGACCTGGAATTTATGTATTCAGACAAAGAAAAAAAAGAAGTATATATAATGCATGCATATTCAGGTGGAGCAGAAAGCTCATCTGAATGGCTCTTTATCTCCCATATTAGCATATATTAAGCATGTGTTTCAATGGGCTGATATAGTTAATTCAAATATTTGTTAATATTAAGTTACATGTTTAAGTTTATTAATAATTCATAAATATCCCTATAGTTCTTATTATCTATATTTTTTGTTTCTAATTATGTTTACTGTGGAAAAAAATCTTCTGAACAATGAGGTCACCTTTAATCTAACATGTTAGCGTTATTTATTATTTTCAAAATTTACTCAATAATAATATGTAATACATTTATTTACCAAAGCAAAGCCACTCAACAACTGTGTCTTATGCATTTATTTATAAAATGTTTCACTAATTACAGAACAAAACCAGCCCCTTAAAGAAACGTTGGACAATCAACAAAATGCTGAAGCACAAAGAGAGCGGTATTATGCAACCATTCATAAAGTTGCATTGCAAGCTGCTGGAGATAAAATACCAGGTAATTGTGCAAATGCCAACCCACTGTGGTGTGGTGGTCAGAATCATTGACTCACATCACAGTGGTCCCATTTCAGCACCGGTATGTGCTTATCATGGACAAGAATAATCTGGGGTTAGACTGAGGAGAATTGTCATGCTGATGATGTGTCACTGGAAACCCATAATGTGTTATGCAAAATTCAAGCCTGTCAGAAGGTTTTAGAGGCAAGGTATAGTTGTACTAATTGTAACAACTGTTGTTGTATTCAGTCCTAAGACTGGTCTGATGCAACTCTCCATGCTAACATATCTTGTGCAAGCCTTTTTATTTCCTCATAATTAGCACAACTCACATCCTCCATAATCTGCTTAGTGCATTCCATCCTTTTCCTCCCTCTTCTGTTCTTACCCCATACACTTCCCTGTAATGCTAATCTTACAAGACCCTCATGCCTTAAAATGTGACCTATTAATCTATACCTTCTCTTGTCAGCGTCCTCCATTTTGTTTACTTTTCCCATGTTCTGTTTAGAACTTCCTTGTTAGTTACTCTATCCACCTATCTAATTTTCAGAATTTGCCTATAGCACCACATTTCAAAGGCTTCTATTCTTTTCCTTTCTGGAGCTCCTATCGTCCTCATTTCGCACCCATATAATGCTCCATACAAACATTTTTAGCAACGATTTCCTAATAAGTAAATCCCTCTTTTTTGTGAAAGCCTTCCTTGCCTGTGCTATCCTACTCTTTATGTCTGCTATACTTCTACCATCACTAGTTGTTATGCTTCCCAAGTAGCAGAATTCCTTAACTTCCATCAAAATATCCCTTCCCAATCTAACACCCTTTGTTATTCCACTGTTTCCCAAACTAAATTCCATTTCCTTGGTTTTTCCTCTATTAATCCTTATATTGAACTCTTTCTCCAGGACTCCATTCATGCCATTTATTATGGTTTCCAAGTCTTCTTCTGATTCCCCTAATACTACAATATCGTTGGCAACGCGTATGGTTTTATTTCTTCTTGCTGTGGTATGATTCCTTTTCCATATTCCATTTTAACATTCTGCATGAGCTGTTCTATATATAAGTTAAACAGCATGGGCGACAGACTGCATCCTTGCTCACTCCTTTCTTCATTACAGCTTTCTTTTCTTGATCTTCTATTCTAATTAGTGCTGCCTTTCTTCTGTAGAGGTTATGTATAAGCCTCCATTCTTGATATTTTATTCCAGTAATCCTTAATAGTTTGTTCCAGTTCACATTATCAAACACTTTTTATAAATCTAAAAATGCCATAAACGTAGGCCAGTTTTTTCTTATCCTGTCTTCTAAAATTAGTTACAAAGTTCATATTGTTTCTCTTGCCTCTACATTCTTCATAAAACCAAATGATCGTCCCTAACTCACATTCTATTTGACATTCCATTCTCCTATATACTAGTTTAGTTAATATTTTGCATGCATAGGATACTAAGCTAATTGTCCTATGCCGTTTGCATCTATCAGCCCCAGTTTTATTAGGTATGGGTTTAATTATGTTTTTACTAAAATCTTCTGGGATTCTTCCTGTTTCATAGATTTTGCAAACTATCCTGTATATCCGGCATTTTGCTTCTTTGCCCGATGATCTTATCAGCTCTGCTGGAATGTTATCAATTCCTGGCACTTTACAGTTACGCAGATCTGTCAGCGCCCTGTCAAACTCTGACCTTATAATTTTGTCCCCCAATTCTTCATCATCCACCTCCTCTTCTTCTAATACTGACTGATCTAGATTTTCACCATGATACAGCTCTTCTAGATATTCCTTCCATCTCTCTGCTTTTTCTTCTTTATCCAGAATTGGCTTCCCATCCGCTCTCCTGATGTTCTTGCTAATATTTTTCTTCTCTATGAATGTTTTTTGATTTTCCTATAAGCTGCATCTATTTTCCCTTTCACCATGAAATCTTCAACCACTTTGCATTTCTCTTGAAGCCAAGCCTCTTTGGTTGATTTCCGCTTCCTATCTATCGCATTCTTTAAGCGTCTGTACTGCTCTCTATCATTTGCATCTCTTGCATTTTTATATTTATGCCTTTCATCTATTATTTTTATTATTTCTTGTATTATCTATGCTTTCCTATTGGGCTGAGCTATTCTTCCTATTTTTTCTTCTGCTGCTTCTCCAAGAGTGCCCATTTCTCTTCTATATTGTTTCCTTCTCCTTTCTCTATTAATCTACTCTTGATATCTTCTTTGAAACTCTGAAGCACCCCCTGCTGTTGCAGTTTTTCTATTTCCAACTTTTTGTTCTAATTTCTTGTAACAACTATAAATGGTACACGTACTGAATTGTAGTTGGCTAAAATATTTTCAATTATAGTCATCCTTCTATTAAAACAGTAATACAAATCCATTAAATATGCAATTTCAATTTATGAAATGAAACAAGATATGTCATTTGCAAGTTACCTAAATTTCAGACTTACAATTCATGTCTTCAAGTTTTTCTTTGTCTGAGTAGCTCATCAAAAATCACTTTTCATGAAAGATTTAAAAATTTATTCACCAGGTTTGAATCCAATTATAAAAGCTAAAGTCCTTATGATCCGTTATTATAATTTCTATATTAAACAACACAGTTAATTTTTCCAATGTTCAAGTCAACCATTTGTTTCATTTTGAAGTTTGTTTGCAGGTTGTAGGTGTCTTTCTGATTTCCTATTTAATCATTAACATCATGATGAATATAACAATAAAAACAATTTCTGCCTCTTCATGTTTTTATTAATTTATCTTTTACAATACAGCATGTATTTCTACTATAATGTAAGTTACTAATTAAAATTGGTAACATTTGTTTACATAGTACACAATGATCCTGTCAATTTAAAACTTAAAGTTTTGGGTATATAATGGGAGAATACATTGTTATTCATCGGAAAATATGAACTTGCCACCAAACTAGTTTAAAAAATCTTATGTTTTGTTCTGGTCAGAATAATGTTCCATTCCTTTACTCTCAAGATAAGAAATGCTCTCAAAATGTGTTCTGTGAAATTGTTAAGCTGTGTTCTGAGATACATTCTTTTGTTGCACTGATGCAATGTTCTGGTACTATTCAAATTTGTGGAATGGTTTATTCAAGCTTTAAATTTTTTAACCAGTTTGTATTCAGTATATATGAAAAAATGATAGCCTGAACAAATTTTTAAAAAAGGGAAACTTCTAATTACAATACCATTCTCAAAAATTTACTTTAAAATATGAATTATAAACACAGCATTATCTTACAAATTCCAATTTTATTACATTTTCTGAATCAGCACCCTTAAAGTAGGGTTTGTAAATTAAGAGATAACTTATTCCTTGGACAATGTAGAATTGCATTAATAAGTCTTGTTACTTTATATTAATTATTGAAGTTTCCTTGAAAACCATGAATGAGCGTGTTGTAATTATGTTTAACTTATAATGTGATACATATTTATTATAGAAACTTCAGAAGATATATCCCCTTATGCCACATTTCAATTGTCTGGACCTGGAGTAGACCCAAACAATACTTTATTACACAGCTTTATGTATCATGAACAGGCAATGACAGAAGGATGTGCATCTCCCCCACCTCCTGGAGTGAGTAATATAATTATTATGCTATTTTAATCTGATTGCTAGTGTAATTTTCATAAATATGTTTATATAATTGTTTTTTGTTTTCATTTTATTATACCTGATTTAAGTGGTAAATTTTGAATACGTTAAATTATGTTTGGCCAATACTTGAGTCCTTTTCTTCCCAATTACTTTAATTATATTAATATTTTCCAATATTTGGAAAGGTACAATTTTTCTTCATATAATTCAACTATTTTAATGTGTCAGTGATTCATCACAATTTAATTTTTCTAAACATTTATGTTAAATTTGAATATTACAGAATGTAAGTAACTACTATCTTTTATTTTTAGTCTAAAGAGTAATACTTTATGTTAAATTTGAATATTACAGAATGTAAGTAACTACTATCTTTTGTTTTTAGTCTAAAGAGTAATACTTTATTTAAAAAAATCATAACTATACTGTAGTTTTATTATTTTCCTCACAGCTGGAATACAGCCTTTTATTATTTTTTTTATCTCATTACAGGCTTTTAGAATGCTAGATCAATAAATAAATTCTAAAAAATACACATACATATATTAATTAAAGCATCTCCATTGTAATCAGTATTTTTCCCAGATTATGAAGGCAGCAGCACGGCGAAGAGGGAGTAGGAAGACTGATGTAGATACTGATGATTCTGATTCAGATCCAGATCAACTTACATCTAGTAGAACAGAGTCTTCTAATCAGCTTGATGCGGGAAAAATTAAACACAGTAAGTTCAACCCAATATTATGGTAATGCTTTATAACTTGCATGTGTCCATAGAATAAACATAGATATTACAATTAAAGTTTCATTGTGTAAAAATAGAAAAGGAATAGCATGAAAAGCAGATGGAAAAAGACAGGAACTGAGTAGGAAATAATAAAAAAGAAATGGAAGCATTGGGAGAAATCTTTAAGTGAAAACATAAAACTGACAGTTAAATTGTACATTTTCTGAGGTTTGTAGAAAAAGGAAACTATGAGTGTTAGAAAAAATAGAAGGGCACAAAAATGTGTAAATAGAAGAGAATCAGGAAAGACAATATTAAATTGGTTTGAAAAAGAATGTAAAAGGAAGATAGGAAATAGTGAAAACTTTTACCAACAGATATGCAAGTTTAAATAGCAATGGGCCAAGTGTAGAGAACAAAAAAGAGAAAAGTGGAGAGCAGAAAAAAATCTTTAAAATATGGAAGGAATATACTGTGAACCTTAATGAGAAATAAAATTTCCTTGAATATGTTAAAAATTGTTTAATAGAGGACTGGTTAAAATAATGAGGAAAATTAGGTGACAAATAATTAAGTTTTTTAGGGTTGATAAGAGGAATTTGTGTCTGGAGAAAAATAGAAAATTATGTATGTGCTTTATAGAACCTTTGATGATTGAGTATGGATGAAATTGATTGAAATATTGAAAAGAAAGGCTGAAGAATGGAGGGATAAAAGGTTGACAATGAATTTGTTTGTGGAGCAGAAGTTAGTAAGAGATACAAGGAGAGTGAGAATGGACTGATAAATGTAAAAGCCCTGTTACCACCACTTTTTTTTGGTCACTGTACCCAAGAACAGAGTTGTCTTCTGTTAAATTTTGATGGCTACTAATTATTATGTATTGTAATTCAATATATATTAATATAATATCTATTATTTTCTGTTATATCATTTTTCATTTGCATACATTTGAATAAAGTTTTGTTCAAACAGAATTATATATAATTTATTTTTCATTCTACATCTTTGCAATTTACAGTTCACAGATACTTTTCTGCTTGAGTTCAAATTTATTTCAACCCATTCTCATGAGTGGCAATGTCATAGCATGTTTTCAGTATGACTTGCACTTGGCATTCTTCAAAAGCAACATTCTGTTATAGAATTCCTTTGCTGTGGAAATGAGAGAGTGGGAAATGTGTATGGATTTATGGTGTCCATAGCAGTTCAGTTAGTCAGTGGGAAAGCAGATTATGTGGTGAAAGAGGGCACACCAATATTTGGGATACTCATCACAGCAGCAGACCCCACACTGCACTGAACTTCTGGAATGGAATGAGAATGGTGGAGATGACTTTTTTGCAAGAATTTTGACTGGCACATACATGTCTTTATAAATTGGAACTGGAGGCATCAATGAAGTAGCATCATGCAAACTCACCTAAGAAAAGAAACCTCCAAACTGCACATTTAGCTGGAAAAGTTATGGAGCAATGTTTTTATATTCTACAGGGCTTTAATATATAGACATTATATAGCAACTATGAAAAAACATCAAGCTCATGTTCTGCCACATCAGGAGAAGCAGGATGTTTTGCTGTTGCATAGCCACATGTTGGTCAGAAAATCATGGATGCAATCAGAAAACTGGAATGTGCAACATTAAAACTCCAAAACCTGTCCAAACCTGTCTCCATGTGACTACCATCTCCTTAGTAAACTGAAAGAATCCCTTTGTGGAATGAGGTTTGAAGATGATGACTCTCTAGTAAACACTACCAAACAGTGGGTCAAAAATGCCCTAGTTGGAAGATGTCATAAGGCAGTTGACAGGAATGGGAACTATGTGGCAAAATGAAATTTTGTTCCTAAGTGATGTTTTACACTCGGTAAAAATTGGGAAGATAAAAAATTAAAAATAAATTTAAATATAAATATTGTGAATTGCTTTAGGAGTGACCCTTGTATACCGAGATGAGAGTTATAGTAGAAGATTGCCTTCGTAATCTGTTCTATTGAACCATATCAAAGTTATTTATTATTTAAATTGATGAGTGCCTCCAATAAAATTTTGGAAAAAAATGTCAGCTGTAAAAAACATGAAGGAACAATTAATTTCTTTTTAAAAATGTAGAAAGACATATTTGTAAAGAAAACAAAAAATTGCCAAATAGTAGATATCCTTTATCACATACCTTTGCAGACACATTTAAAATGTGGATCTGGTAATTCCATTGTAGACCAATTTCTACTGTCTCATTTCCTTTAGAGATTTATGTCATAATTTAATATATTCAGCTATTTATTTTATTATACAGTATCATGATATTTGTGCACTTGTATCAAGCAAGCATATGTTTCATGCACAATCATGGGTGATGGGCACAAAAATATAGAAGGTTGTTGGTTAATGACTACTGCTATAGATCATAAAATCCATTAATGTTTTAAAGGTAACATATTTTCTATGGGTTTGTCTACCGTAATGAGAAAAATTTGCACTAAATTCTCAGACATGAAATGCATTTCTGGAGTGCATGCTGTTGTTGAAAGAGGGAAAACACAAAATTGATAGCTTAGAAAATAAGAACAATCAACTGCTTTAAAAACAATAATGGAGGAAGAACTTTAAACTTAAGATAGACAGGGAATTTCTTTCAATGGCTCAAGGAAGTGATTCACCTCTTGTTTAATTATGGTGTGAAATTAGTTTTTCTCCGTTGTCTCCACCTGACTACACATCTAACTCTACAGAAGACTGCCAACAATAAGTGGTATGTATTTAAAACTTTTAGGAATATCTTTGAAAGGAACATTTTAACTAACATTGGCACCAAATCTACCAGACTTATCAACCCAACCCTTGTATACTGCAAAGTAGTGAACAAATGTATGTGAATGAATTGATTTTGATGGGAAAAGTGTATTACATATATGCCAAACTAGGATCAAACCTAACAGTACAAGTAGGATTGCACAACTCAATGTGTATTACACATATGTTAACACTAGTTGTTTCAAGAAGTTTGACATAGAAGTTACAGGATAAAACCAGACATATTTAGCAAAAATAGTGTATTTTCAGAAATGTTAAATGCAATACAATAGCAATTAAACTTGATTAAATGTTAACATTCCTATATTTTGTTATTTAATTTTGAGTATGAGTTAAGAAGAGTTTGTTTTTCTCTTTATTATTAATATATACTCAAACCTTGGTCACCAATTACAATATATTAACACAATAAATATTTAGGTAGGCATACAAAACTGTTGGCTGCAATTATTTTATTACAGACTTATAAACTTTAAGTTTTCAAATAAATATATACAATATTTTACAATTAATATGACCATTAGTGATAATTACTTTTGAAATGATTTTGAATGACTTGATACAGAGTTATTAGAATACCACTGGAGTTCTATATGTGTACATATATTCAGAATTTCAATTAAGAACTCATTTTCTAATTCAAAAATATGAAACTATGAAATTTCTTTTGAACAGATGAGAAATAATTTGAAGATAATATGGAAATATGTATTCCAGATTTTATTTATCATGGAGCGCATTCCAGCACATCTTCAGACATTTCTCCAATGTCTGAACAGAAGTCTCTTCCGAGAAGAGGAAGGTCTGGGTTAGTATAAAGTCTGTAAGGAATAATACACAACTTATGTGTTTTAATAATAGTATTTTATTGCTCAGTAATATTCTCATATAACATAGTACTTTAATCATAATTTTTATTACACTTTTATTTCTTATTTAATGTGCTTAAATTTGGAAACATTAGTTCAGTACAGTCTAAAAGTATTTAAATAATTTTAAAGTTCAGAGGTAACCCATATTTGCAACATACCAGTGCCTCTATCTCTTTCTTTCTCTATAGATATTCAGTAGCATAATTCAGTGGCTCCTATTTGATGTTGGAGACCACAAAAGTAAAGAAGTGTAAATAAAGTGGATTATCACCATTCCATCTGAATAATTTGAACAAAAAGGGAAAATACTGGTGGTCATAAGACTTATCATCCCATGGAAAGGTAAAGTCAGTGGTACAAAATTCTGAGTAATTGAAAGACATAAGTAATTTGTTTTCAGTTTACTTCTGTCCTGCTATTTCCAAATCAACTAAAAGATGTGCTCGTGCATGCTACACTTATTTACAAAATATGAATAAACATAATGCCAACATGTTTCAAAGATTCGTGCAAATTAAGATGATTGATATGCTACTACTAATATTCCCTTCATATTCTCAATGTTATAAACATTACAGCTAGAATAATATAAATACAATTTGTATTTAAGTCATAATTAAAGTAAGGAAAAGTTTATTGTGGGATAAAATACAGACTAGTTTAAGGTTTAACAAAAGTATATAAATAATAAATGGTTTACTGTGAATTCCCTAGCTTATGGTGTTTTTCACTATAATATTCACAAGGTTCAATTTTTTTAGATGTCATAACAAAGTTTTTATTTGCCCAGAATTACTTATCTAATCATATGTCTGAATATTCCTATAGTAAATCTGAGCCACAAATAGATCACGGAAGTGTCTGGCTAACTTTAGGCATCACATTTTTATCGTAAGATTTGTCATTCTTTACAACATATCATTCAAAGATTTTCCTGATCTATTAGGATATATATGGACTGAGAGTCATCAGCTAGATGATCACTGGAAATGCCTTCCTAACTTTCTGATGAATGGGGCGGTGACCCCGATAATTTAAAGAACTCCAAAACTTTAACAATTAATAAGGACAGGAAAGAGAGATAGGAACTAGAAGACTTACCTGAGGTTCTCAGATGGCAGGCTCCATGTAAGGTTTAATGTTCTTTAAATTTTTGGAGGCACCACCCCCTTCATCAGTAAGTTACATTTCCAGTGATCAGGGTTATCAAATGAAATGCTCATTAATTATGAGCATAAAATTAATTTAAAATATAAAATAATTATTCAGTTTGTCAACATAGATTACATTAGATTAATGTAGAATGCAGTCTCTTATCAATATTGATGAGTGAGATGCTGTACATCAGATCAAACAATTCATTTTTCAATGTTCAAATAATTCTGGTAATTTGAGCAAAATTTTTAATTCTCTTCTGTTATAGGCTTCTTGTTTCACTTCTTGTTGAACTTTGCATTGTTATCTAAATTCTGACAATACGATTGTTTTTACTGTCATTTCGGTCTCTGTTCGTGTGACATGCATGTCAAAATTTCTTCTATTTCAATTTCTTGTTTCTGTAAGTAATTTTCATTTTATGAGTCATTTACAGCCAGCTCTACCTCAATATCATAAATTAAAACTTTTTCATAAAACACCAAAAGATGATTTCATTAGTTTAATTTGTGTTCAGAGCATGAAATATATACATCAACAGGGCATGGTAATTCACTCATTCTTAGCGTAACACAACCTGCTCCTAAATCATCCCCTAACGACTGCCCTGTGCATTCGCGAACAACACAATGTATCACCAGACCACATTGTTGTCTCGGATGGCGCCACTCCCCAACACGTAGCAACTTGCAATCCATATTCCCGGCTTGCATTGCTTTTGGCTGCACGGTATTTAACATCTACAATATTTATATATGTGTTAACACAGACAGCTTTTAATCTTAAGGTCGATGGGTATTACACACTGAGAACAAATCTTAGGCGATTAACAACGAGGACAAGGGAACATTTTATTAATGCCAGGAAACCTCAAATTGAAACTCTCACAATTTTTATCTATTATGATGCAAAACCAAAGTTTGCTGGCTCCCTGCATATTCAAGCAAATTTTTATATATTTTTTGGGTTAACAGGCAACTCCCCCTTTTTTTTGGGTTAACAGGCTACATGAGGGTGATCCTGAAACAGGCAACTCCCTTTTAATAGCATAGGAAGGGAATTGAAAAGGGGGGATGCGGAAGGTAGAGCAAGGTAGCCAATTCGGTTAGGAAACACTTGAAGGTGTACAAATCACAGCTCAGCTGTGAGAAAATAGTGGAATATAGAAACAAAACAACAAATTTATTAACACTGAATTGAACAAGAAGAAATTACACAATATAAATGTGCAGGACCTTGTCCTTATGCAAGCGTTACGCATTGAAAAATTATAGATAATCAGAATTTACACTTTATTAAAACACATATAGTTTTAAATAAATTGATATTTAAATAAAATTAGTCTTTAGCAAGAGAGAATTTAACATAGTATAATGTAAATAGTGATGTACAGTTGGCTGTACATTTCCTAGAATCAAGTGATTTTTTTCATGCATTCAACAGTTTGAAACTGATGTAATCTAATACTCATCTCGCTGTACATCTCACTGACTCTGAATGCTTTTCAAATGAAATGATCAAAATAATTCTGTTGAAACTGGTTTCTACAAGACTGTGAGATTTTTTGGGGAGTCGGGAGGGCATAGGCAACTCCCCTTTAATAGGATAGGAATGGAATTGAAAAGGGGGAATGTGGAAGGTACAGCAAGGTATCTAAGGGTATACTAGGGCCCCTAGGCTGTAATTTAAGGATCCTACCCAATGATTCACCTAAAAGAGATGCAGGGAAAACCATAGTAAATGTGTATCAGGTAGGTCAGGCTATTGTGTACATTCTCACCCCCTTACAAATGATGATGGGAGAATAGTTTGCTGTGGGATAACAGCATTCCCCTCTCCATGTTTCCACCAGCTTTAAGAGGTAGCTGGCCAATTGATCCAATGGGATCAACAGATAACTCTTACCATATTCCCAAGGTCTTTGAATACAATACATGCACCTCCTAAAATAGATGAAGGTGCCTCAGCATGTGACAGCTTTAAAACTAGAAAGAGAATGAGGCATCCCCAAAGGTAAGACTATTATCACTCTGTGGAGAAAAACCTGCAATAAAATGCTATTTGCTAAGACTGTGAGAAAGTTCAAAAAATTTAATAATGTTATTTTCACAATCAAATGGTAATTCTATTTTTGAATTATTAATACTATAGTATCACATAAGGCATTTAATCATTAATATTAATTCTAGAATTAATGTGAAATTAATAATGGAATAGAGTCTTTTAAATCACATTGGGAATTGATAAAAGATGTATTCCACAAGAATCAGTCCTTGGACTTGTACTATTCACACATTGCATAATAATTATATGCCACTTAAATTATAGTAGGACAATATGTTATGCAGATTTAATAAGATATTGGGTGAAAGGAAATAGGGAACTGCACAAAACATCTGGATAACATAGGTAAAACTATAGAATTTTAAAAAACAATAGACTAAAATATAATTGCTCAAAAAGTAATTTTTTACAACTATAGGTAAATTTAGAAGATAAAAATGGAAAATGTTGACAGACCCAGGACTTGACATAGGATCTCTCACTTTCCAGGTGGGAGAGTCTGGGTTGGAGTCCTGGGACCTGTCAACATTTTTCCATTCTTCTATTCTAAATTTAATAAAATTTGGACAAGAGATAATTTCACATAATATTAATGTGAAGTTTTTGATACTAATGATAGACACACATTTAATCTGGCACATTCATGTTAACTATGTATGTAGCAAAAGGCATTTCCTTGATGAAAACAGTATCAAAAATATTAGATGTAAAAACATAATGCAATATTTCCTCATATAAATTATGGAAATCAAATTTAGTAAAGCAAAACTAGTAAGGAAAATATGAAGAGACTGCTTCTCCTAAAAAATAAAGCATGTATGATCGTGACACCAGTTTAAAAATATCTTCTGTAAATATGAACACCAGTGGTAGGCTACCTGTTCTTGTAAAGAACCTATAATGTAACTACTGCAGGGATTGGATTTTAATTTTAAACAATTTATTTAGTTCAGTGTTAAAAAACAAAGTAAATTTATTACCAAAATAACAATAAGAACAAAAACTTAGGGGCCAATTAAAGTTTACAATGACTAGCTCAGCATGAGAATCAATCTAATAAGGGTCATTTTATGAAGATTGTCGCAACAGAAAGATAGTCATTACACATTTAGACATTTGCACAGACACCTGTTTTCCATTCTTCTATGTTCGTGAGGCAGCTCCTTTCTGTGTTGACTTCTACCATTAGTACTCTTCTTGCTCTCGCTCCCTCTGATCCTAAGGCCAGATTCCATTTTCTAGCTGCCATGGTCCAACTACCACACCCTCTCCTCTCATGCTTCTTCAGGGATTACTTCCCAACTCTATCAATTTCTAATTGCTCTCATGTCATGGGTCAACCACCACACACTCTCCAGACATCTTCCTTATTCAAATGTTCATTGCCAACTGGATGGTAGATCATGTGACCCCTAGCCCCAATCAAAATCAAGCTTTTCCTGAAGTTTTTCTACCTAATTTCTGGAGCCAGATGTGTCCTTCAAAATAGCCAGGGTCAAGGAACTGCACTCAGGTAAATCTTCTTTAATCTGACAAATGGTGGATCTGACACATTCGGGTCACCAATGTCTCGTTTTACTGTTGCCTTGAAGTTTTCTCCGACTGAGTGTCTCCAGTTGGGGAATTTCTCATCCAGTGATGAAATAAAATTGCAAATGCCCAAAACATTCATTACAGGCTGTATAAAAATATGTGTGGTGGGGCACTGACCAAATCAAAATCACTTGATAGTAATAGTATTTATTTAAAAAAGAGAAGGTAGAATTCTAACTAATGAGAAACTTGGTATTGCCTTTCTTTTGCAAGAAGTTCAATATTTGGTGAAGTGATGTTGCTTAAAATAAGAAGCTTTCCTAATTAGGATTGATAATTAACAATATCTTCTACTGAAAAGGACTATCATTTTACATATAAAGTTAATTAGACTTTGATATTTATCTTTGGAAACATGTCATCAGTGCAACGTGGTTAGCTGTATTAATATGCAGCAGAGAAATTCAGTGCCAGGCCAGACAAATCTTGCACGAGTGCTGGGTGTGACCTGGTGGATGGGGGTTAGCCCATTATTGATGTACACAATATATTAAAACAGTGGGCTTAGATATTTATAATAAGAAAGGAATTGAAATAAAGAGATGGGAATTAGAAAAACTGAAATAACAGGAGGAGCTTTCAGAGTTTCAAGAGTAGATTAATAGAATAAGGAGAAAGAAACGGTATAGAAGAGAAATGAGCACTCCTGATAAAAAATTAGAAAGAATAGCTCAGACCAAATGGAAAGCATGGATAACACAGGAAATAATAAAAATGATTGATGAAAGGTGTAAATATAAAAACACAAGAGATGAAAATGGTAAAGAGCAGTAGAGGCACTTGAAGAATAAGATAGATAGGAAGCACAAAGCAGTTGAAGATTTCAAGGTGAAAGGGAAAATAGATACAGCTTATAGGAAAATCAAAGAAATATTTGGCAAGAGGAAAAATATTATCAAGAACATCAGATGGGAAGTCAATTCTGAATAAAGAAGAAAAGGCATAAAGATGGAAGGAATATCTAGAAGAGCTAAAATGAGTGAAATTCTAGATCAGTCATTAATAGAAGAATAAGAGGAAGAGTAAGGGGAAAAATTTTAAGTTCAGAGTTTGGTAGGGCACTGACAGATCTGAGCAATTGTAAAGCATCATGAACTAATAACATTCCAGCAGAGTTGATAAGATCATTGTTGAAGAAGCAATATCATGGCTGTTCAGGACAGCTTGCAAAATCAACAAAACAGGAAGCATACCCGAAGATTTCAGTGAAAACATAATTATGAATGTAGGGACAAGAGAAGCAATATTAACTCTGCACCTAATCATAGAGGACAGGATAAAAAAAATAGGCCTATGATCATGGTATTTGTAGATGTAGAAAAAGCCTTTGATAATGTGAACTGGAACACACTATTAAGGATTTTGAAGAGGAAGAATAAAATATTGAGAAAGAATGCTTACCTCTACTACTGCAAGGAGAAGAAAATAAAAACCCTACAGTTTGCCATAATATTGTAGTATTACAGGAGTCAGAAGGAGACTTGGAAACCATAATAAATGGCATGAATTTGAACCAGAAGGAAGAGAACAGCATGAGGATTAATAGAGGTATACCAAAGCAATGGAGAATAGTATGGGAAATAATGGAATAACAAAGGGTGTTAGAAGGGAAGGGATATTTTGAAGAGAAGTTAAAGAATTCTTACACTGACAATATTATTATAACAAGGAATTGTTAAATAAAAAGAATATATTTAATTTAATATAATAAATTTAATTGTGATGATTTGAATACATTAATACAATATTAAAATAACATTATTTACAATTAAACATAACTCAATTTAAAATTTTGAAAACATAAATAAATTTACGGCAATGAATTGTAACTTGGCCATAGCTCGGTATAGTTAAAAGAATCTCTGCAGCTTCTGAAATGGCTGATCTCGGAAATGCGGGAGACCTCAAAGTTATTGAAATAAAATAAAATATGCATCAAAATGAGAATGGTTTTCTAATTTTTCACCATATAAAAATGTCTTTATCAGATGTTAAAGTTTTCTTTGTTCCTATTTGTACGCCAGCTGGTTCTCTGCTGTATCACGTCTTCTCACACTGCAATCCTCTAGCACCCCTCCTTCAGATTAATCCATATCAAGTGTTATCTTTTTATTTTCTGTACTCCCACCAAATGAATCTCTCTTCTCAAAAGGTGCAGAAACAAATGTGATATATTTTGCTTGTTTTATCTCTGCTATCTCTCTGTGCCTCTCTCAGGCAGACTCTGCACCATCTGCTCAACAATACATCCCAGGCAATAATGTGCCATAATCAGTGAGGTTTCACCCTTACGTGACCTTACGACCATCCTTGCTTTCGCCATGCTGTACGCGACTCGGTAGAATATTAAACTAAATTATTTTTCTTTACCAGTTCAATGTAGAGGAGATGAGCCACCACAGTAGACATAAAGAGTTGGATGGCACAAACAAGAAAGGCTTTCACAAAACAGAGGAATTTACTTACTGCTAATATAAGTATGAATATTAGGAATTCATTACTTAAAGTGTTCTTATGGAGTGTGGCATTAGGTGGGTGTGAAACATGGATGGTAGAAGTTGCAGATAGGTAAAGAACATAAGCTTTTGAAATGTGGTGCTATTGGAGAATACTGAAAATCAGATGGGTGGATAGAGTACCTAACCAGGTTTATAAGCAGAATAAGAGAAGAGAGAACAATGTGGAGAACTTTGACCAAGAAAATGGATAATAGGCCAGATCTTGAGACATTAGGGTCTTGTATAAATATAATTAGAGGGTAGTGAGTGGGATAAGAACAGAAGAGAGAGGCCAATGATGGAATACATTAAGTAGATTAGGGAGGATGTGGGATGTGTTAGTTATGTGGAGATGAAAAGGCTTGCACAAGATAGGTTAGCATGTTGGGTTGCATCAAACCAGTCTTAGGACTGAATACAACAACAATAAGCTACCACAAGAACTTAAATTAATAAGACTTGAAAATACAAATAAGTTTCTGTGTAAACTAAAATAATATTTAATAAGTGCATTCCCATATCAATTGTAAAATAAACATAAATTTTGTATTAAAATATGTGATCTGTTCAATGCATATCTGTATATATAATAGAAATCACTAAGCCCATATAAATATAAATTATTTTTCTACATAAGTTAGTATTTGTATATAATGCTACGAATTAAGATATATTGACTTTTTCCCATATTGTATAAAACAATTCATGGAAATAAATAAATTATTAATTGAATAGGCAACTTGTTTTAATTTTATTTTATCTGTTCTGTAATTTTTTTGTGTATAAATAGTGGTGTTGGATAGTTTGTAGATGATAAGATGGAATAATTCCTGTAATCACACATTCAGTAAAAATTTCAATAGCAAACTGTCATAAAGTATCAAAGAACGAAGGTTTTCCTGGTGTATCTGCTGCTTCAGTAGTTCTTGGGCTTCCAGCCGGGTGAACGTAGGCATTGGCCACGACGTTTCGACGGCAGTCACTGCCAACTAATTCATTAATGAATGAATCTTATTTTTTGGCATTGTTTTTTCTGTTCTCAGTAATTCTGTCATCAAAAATCATATCCTTTACCAGTGTACTGCAATAATAAATAATTCTCAATTTATTACAAGACAACATATTAAAATCCATCATATGTCCTGTCATCAGGTTATGTTTGGTTGGAGCAATAATTTGCTTGTCATGTTAGTGGTTAAATAACTTCAATATTTGTACTCTCGAACTGAACTTTCAATGATCACTTTACTTCTCATCTGCCTGATTTTGTCGTATACATAATATATCTGACTATCCCCTGATATTTTGAAAAAAACATGTCTTCAGTTCATGTTATTTATTGCCAAATTTCATTGATTTATAAATAATATATCAACACAAATCTGACCATAACTGACAATGCACACAGGAAGCTTATATTCCTCTATAACTTCTAATGTTTAATTCTTATGTATTTGCATCCCTTCAAAATGTAATTCTGTATATTTATATTAAATGGTTGTAACAGTCTGTTTGTCAGTTTTTATTTTATTTAAATAATTTAAATAAATATACTACATTTTGTCTCTCATTTGAGACTTCTTCAGGTATACTAAAATTAAAATTACAATTAATTACATTATATAATATGTTATAAATTTTTTTAAGTACAAAATATGCTTTTAAACTTACAAAATTTAGTTGTTAATGGACCTCACTCCATAACTCCTTCAGCCGAAAAGCAGGGAAGTACCGCAAATCCAGCTTGGGAAGATCAAGTGAAGTTCTGTTACAACTCATTGTCAGATAAATTATTTATTTATATTTTAAAACTTTAATTGCAAACTGAACTATTCTATTTAAAGAAATGGTGTCAATTAAAATTTTTAATTGGTTTTTAGTCTGTAGTTGATTTTGGAATAAATTTGATTGCGTATATTTTTACCTGAAGAAGTCCCAAACTGTAAATGAAACATCATAATACATAAAATACAAACTTGGTTTGGTTTGTATGTATCATACACATTTTCATCTCCCATTGACAATAACAAAAAATTAATGCATACAAAATAGCCAAATATAATAATCTCACCTCTGCAACAAATTATATTTATGATTTTTAACAAACAGATTGTGAATAGAAACAAATGGAGGAATTTTATTGAGGAAAATACAATTCCTAACAACAAAAGAAAATTGAAAGAAGATCCCACACAGTCCAGCTACTTGCTATTAGCTTTTAAAAACACCAAAAAAGGAGGGAAATATGACACAGCTAAAATCAACACAAATTCTCTTTTATTGATATGGTACAGTGTGATTTTAATAATTAAAAGGTTGTCAATCCAATAAAATGCCCTCAGTGATATTTTCAATAATTTTATTTATTGCATCATCATTATATAAATAATAATGGCAAAATTCTCTTTTCTAACACAATCCATTCTTGCTTAACAACATTGTAGCTTAACAATGCTGCAAGATTTTTAACTCTATTATTACAATATATTACAAAAAAGTGACATGGCCGAGCAGCAGAGCATTACAAATTTCAGTGCTCCACTCCTGCTCTGAAAAAATTCAATGTTCTATTTTCTTGCTCCAGCTCCACTTTAAAGTCCTGTTTAAAACTTGTATTTAAGTTAATATCTTAATATATAATTATTAAATTATACTGGGAGCCTTATGCAACAAAATAATAACTCAATAAACAATTTATTTATTTAATCATTTTCTTATATCAAAATAAAAGATGATTCAAATTATTTAATTATTAATCAGAAATTTCTTTTTTTTCTAATTGTACAAAAAACAACAATGTTAAATATAATTATATAATACAAATAAATTATACACATTTTAAACTCATGACCTTGTATTCCAGTGCTTCGTGTAAAATAAAAACAATGTATGCAAGCCAAAATCAAAGCACCAGTTTACTGATATAATTTAATTAAATTCACAATTCCTTACTCATTGACACCCTGTCTTTCTGTTAAAATCATTTTCTCAGATAGTATTTCTGAGCCATTCTTCCACTGATCAAATGCAGGAAACATCAGAATGTCATAGCATACTCAAGTCCTTTTGCAACTTGTTGATATTATTTGTGTACATACATGCTTGAATGCCATTTATGTGCCATTGACTACTTTCAAAATTTAGTTACTCTATAAACATGCATGAATGAAATCTAAAACAGAGTACTTCATGCTCTGAACTCTATCTGTTGAATCTGAAAATTTAAGTTTTGAGACTTTAATTTGGAGCTGAGCCTGAACATCTCAATGTGAATTAACAGATTTTCGAATATTGAAAACCAAACAATACAGCTTGGGTGTTAATGACTGTATGTTTCTGGGTTTCACAATGGCTGCTTTATTGCCCCATTTCTAAGTAATGCTTCTTCTACCTCATTTATTCCAATTATGAGTGTTTTTGAGGAATAAGTTCATATTGTCTCCAAAAAGGCATAACCAATAGCTAGATTCTATTCAATTTCCTGTCAGTTTTCATCTTTTGCCATGTAACATCACAGTATGACATTTGTTATATCCTTAAAAGTTTTATTACTCCAAATTACAATCATCAGCCAATTCCCATGAATCTCACAAACGGCATGTTTCAAACCGTTTTCAGTGCACGTTTAATAATTTAATGCCTTATAAATACAATTATGATGTATCAGAGCATGTGCTTAAAATGATTGTACACAGATTAATCTTCTTTTGTTTAATACCTTTGTTCTTATATCTGTTATTCAATCTTTTCATCTAATAATTAATGTGTTTGACAATAAACTCATGAAGTCCAGTTGACTTAGTTAAAAGGTGTATTAGAAAGCAAACTACATTTTTACAGTATGCCTATATATTATTTTCATATTGATCAATTATATCTATTAGTATTCAGAAATCAAATACAAAAATGAATAAATATTTACAAGTTTTAGTTCTTAAAATGAATTGAACAATGAACAATCAGACAATTATATTCTAAAAACATTTTATATAACAACACAAATATCTCTCTCACACACACACTCACTCACTCTTAACATTAAGAGCAACCCAATTAATTTATTGCACATTAAACATTTCATTTTAACTTTGAAGGAATGTTAGGAAGAAATAATAAATAATATTTTACATTCATTCTGTGTTATACTTTCCATGGACCCAACTGCTTGGGATTTTTGTGTTATACATTTGATTGGGAATTTTGTCAGAAATTTATTATTGAAACAGTAAACAATTTAGAATGTCTAAATTTGTAGAGTAGTGGACTGTTGTCCTAGTTTGTCTTATGAAGATGAAATATATGCCACTATTTATTGTGGCAATCTATTGTGGATGAGGAAATTTGAAATTTATAGAATAACCTTCCTGTGTAGACAGAGCTTAAATTCTAAATTAATGTAATTCATTGGTATCACATAATCATGACTGTCTGGATAATGAAATTTCATGACACATATATGTATTTAGTTCCAGGTGGTTAGCTCCAAGTAAAGCATCACTTCGGACACTGCTGCCTCCTTTATCTGTAGCTGAAGCAAGTTTCTCTGTACGAGACATTGGTGAAACTCCAGATCGACCTGAACTTAGTGAGGCGGAATGTGATATAGATACTCTTAAGAAGCTCAAATTAGGATTACGTTCATCACTATGGTCAAGACCAAGTGGCACAGGAACACATCACAATCAGTCTGACTACTCCATTGCAGTGTAGTGAATCAAAATACAAAATACCTGATGGAAAACACCACTAAGAACAAATAATTCTAAAAACTAAATTTTCTATTGTAACAGTTGGTATACTGAGTATCTGAATATATATGCAAGTAAGGATATGACACTGTCAAAATAATAAATGTGATTAATATTTAAAGAAAGAGAGAAAGAAAGATGGTTGCTTACCTGAAATTGAAGCTCGGCATTGCCATGGAGGAAAATATAGCTTTCTTCAAATTTCTGCAGGCCCCTGTCACCATGTTCCAAGTACCATAGTGACAGTGAACAGACTTAGTCCACGGCTGGAATGAATTTGTAAATTAATGATTTAAAACCCAAGGGGATCTTATTAAATAATTAATTAATTGGGATAGTAACAAGGGGCAGAGAGCAGCTGTTGGCTTATCTTAAATCAATAGTAGGTATTACCAGGCTGAAATGCAGGAATGTCAAATTTTCAAGTTTGAGTCTCTTTCTTCAAGGCACTGCTGTTTGGATGTTCCTCCAAACAGGTTAACAGAAAAATTTCCTCATTACAGTTATGATTCTCATAATCATTCTATGCTACAGATACACTCATTCCATTGATATCTCTGCTTCACTAAATTAATATGTAATGAATACCATCTTGTAGAATGTGTAAATTCAAAAACTTATTATCCAATTTCCCCACTTTAGACAAAATATAGCCACAATCAGACTGTCTCAAAGAAGGGAGCTTAGCCCCTCAAAAATTTGACATTTTCTGCACCTCTGCCAGTCAATACCTAATATTCATTTAAGGATAATTCAACTCCTCTTTTCTGACTCTCTTTCCTATATAATTTAATATTGTCAGCAGTATATAATTTAACATCTTATTTTAATTAATTAAGACATCAAAGTCAAAACTACCAGGATGAGTGTGTGGATTTCCAAATTGTCAGAAAATAAGGAAAGCATTCCAAGTAATGACTAGCTGATTTGAAAATTCAAAACACTCCATACTCATCATGGTGTTTGCCAGCTGTACACTTCAAGTAATCCACCACATTTTTTTTCTCTCCCCCCTGTCCTTACTGATAGTTTTAATTATTTTGACAATGTCATTTCCTATACATATATATGAGAGAGTTTTATGCAAATAAACATGAATGTGGGCATTAAAAACTTAGTGTTATCAAATCATGGCCATATTTTTTGAATATCAAATGAACCTACTGGATAGGAAAAGGTGTTAATTGGCCTGTTTCAAAGTGAAGTGAAAGTGACAATGTTTATATACCATCATTATTAAATAAATTCAACATTTGTTTCCAAACCAAACTCAAAAAATGACTGAATATTTTATATACAATACATTGAAACATCCATATTGATGTTGATATACATATTTTCCATGTTCTATATATTTGTTTGTTCATAGCTTTAAGAGTTTGATATATAAAATGTTGCTCAATGTTTCTATGAAAATTATGCATTTATTTGTTTTTAAACTAAGGCACTTCAAATTAATTGTACCTTTCATAAGTATGACCTTGAGATATTGAGATTAGAGTCTTTAGTAAAGAATGAAATATAATTTAAGAAGGGAAAATCGTAATATTTTTTAAAAAGTTGATTAATTAAAATGTAATAATTTTAAACCAGCACATTTAGAAATACAGGAAGAGATTTGTAAAGTAATCAAGCCAAGGTATGGAAGGGAGAAAAATTTGCATTTAAAATGCCAGTTACAAGTATATTTAATTAAATGCTGCAATAACAAACAAGAAAAGTATGTTTCCTTGAATTCAAAAATATTTTGTTACTATTACAATTTTATTTTTGGACACCCACATAATTTTAATGAGCAAATTCATGTGTATTGTTGAAGAATACATTTTATTTTAAATTAAAAACACTAACTTGAAATTAAGCTTTCTATGTACACAAAAACTTGTAAACTGAAACAGACTTTGGATGGGCATAACAAATGTACCTAAAAAATATTCTCTGAATTCCATCCAAACTCAGGTGCAACATAATATTTACTTCTTTCCTATCTTTTGAAATGACATGAATATGGCATAATTCTGTCTTATATATTATGTGTTGTTTTATTGATACTTTTAATATTTTGATGTGAATAATTTTGACAAAAAAAATGTTATTTATTTGAATATTAAAACATTCAATCTTCTATATTTGATTTAATTTGTTAATTTATAATCCAAATATGTCTAAGCTGCTGTAATTTAATGTATTTTCAGTTTGCCACATTTTCTCCCTCTCTTCACTCAACAGTTACATTACTTATTTACATGGTCTATCACACTATACTACTTGATGTATCTTATCTTGATTATTTGCCTTGTCACTATAATCTTTTTCATCTTAATCCTGACAATCAAAAAATAATTATAAGCGACTAGTGTTTGTCAAATTTGCAGCAGTTTGTACAAAAATATTTTCTTATCAAATAACAGGATAAATCAAAATTTTTAAAAAACTAATCAATATTTGTGAACACTACTATCACATTTAAAAAACCGTCCTATTCTCACTCTACAGCTTTTAACATAATATTGATTATACATTAAGTGAATACTATTCACATAAGTCAAACTGCACTATTTTCTAATTTATTTCAATACTTTAAACAGAAGCATCAAAGACAAACAATTTACCTATTTTTGAATATTTAAGTCCCAATTCTTTATATTTAAAGCCTTATGAATGAAAAAATAATTAATGTACTACATAATTGACAATTTTATTTTTATTTGAAATTCCTATACTTGTGTATCTGTCAAACATTTATGCTTATACATAAAAAATTACTACTTCCTTCAAAAATCAAAATTTTATTAATTGCTACATACATTTAATTGTACAATGATTGTGCAATAAAATGCCGTTGGTTTCTGCTAGTTCACAACTGGAAGCATTGAGCATAACTAAAATTAAAATCATATTGGCCTCATTAATGCATGGTATAATTTTCAGAAATTAATTGCAATAGTTGAAGAAGTGACTTATTTAAAAAAAGAAAGGAAGAAATAGTATTGGTATTATTAGGAAGAACAGGGTCTGAACATTTTGAAAGCGAAACTAATTATTTATGGATGAATATGAACTTCAGTCTATCCTCAGTTTCTCCTCAAATAGTATAAGATGTTAAATAACTTTTTATGTATATTGAATGTTTTCAAAAAATAAAATGTCTATTTAATTGTTATCTCTTCATTGTATACCTGCAGCAAAAATCAAAATGTAATAGTCATAGTTCATTATGGTATATGCTTTAAAAAGTTAGTTTCACCTAAAATATAAGAATTTCAGTTCCAACTTCTCTTCCGCAGCTGCATCTGTTTCTCCTAGGTCATCACTATTTTCTTTGTTGGGATGCAGTATGACTGTTTCTCTCAAAACATTCCAATTTCTCCCCTCAGCACACCATTAATTTGATTACCAAATCAGTCCTATTATTACTGAATGATGTGCAGTTATTTTATGTATTAAGGCTGATATAAATTGCCATTAGTGTTCAGACACATACTGAGATCCAATGTTAGTATCCTATATTGCAAGTTCCTAAATAGTATTTGGTTTCACTTCATTACAAGCATATCAACTAATGACATCTAAAACTGCATGTTGATTAATACAAGTGAGAATGACCTCTATACTGTAAAAGTTTTGAAGTCTCTTTAACCTGCCAACTGCAATAAATTTTTTGAACTTGGTTACTTATCTAGTCACTATATCATGTTTAAATGATAATTCACATAACACTTCTCTCTGATGATCAATTCTTTGAAAGATTTTGGTGTCTGGTTTCTCTTTCATGCATCATTAATTTATTTTGAGCAGAATATTCAAATGATGGTTTGCTAAAGCTCTTGTATTTCCTTGACCTATTTTTCATCATAATTTAATCATACTTGTTCTTAAATGAAAGTTCATTTAAGTTATATAACGTTTCCATTACAGATTATATTTTGAGTGCTCCCTCCAAATTTGGGATTAAGAATTGCTTTCTCCTTGTTATAATTTTAAGCATAGCATGCTTTGCAAATTTCAAACAGCACTTTTCTAGAACCATGATTATTTACCTACCAATGATGCATCTCATTCACTACACATTGATTCAAAAAGTTTACTTTTTCTTACCTCTTAAGTAACAAAAGAATCTGTAGTATTTGTCATGGATCTGTATTAAGCAAGTAATGGCTGATATAATTTTACACACTTGTGTGAGTTCATGGTATCAGTTCTGACTAAACAAGAATAAGACTATTTCACTGTAGCCTCTGCTGGTCCACCCGAAGGTTTTAATTGGACTCCCTAATCCTCACAAACTTTGACACAATTTTCTTGTCACGATCTTTGCAGCTGTATCTGTAAGCTTGAATTGAGGTAATTATTCTCTCAACTTGCCCATTATTGACTTAGAACCCTTTCTTATAAACTCCACAGGCAAGGTTGAAAAAGCATCTACAATATTGAGACTTTTTTGCTAACTGAATGTGCACAATCAATATTAATTCTTAAAGACAACTTACCATCTCAACTTATTTCACAACCTTCACGTTCATCTTTTCTTCAAGACTGTATGTCTGAATGGCATAGTAGTGATACTGAGCATTTAATTTTTTTCCTCAAATTTTAAGCAGATTGAGGATATAAAACCTACCAACACCTTATAGTACCTTCACTTTTACAGTTGCCATCCTGAACACACCAAATTCTCACTCCCATACAGCCAACTACCACAGCACAGTCGAACTTTGGAAAACACAATTTCCAATTGCTAACCAAGCACAAAGTCGCTATGCTTACAATTTTAATCAGTAGTTCCCACTGTTCCTCCTCCTCCCCACCTCTAATTCTTCAGAGGTTGAACTCCATCTTTGGGAACTCTCCTTCCAGCATGTCTTGCATTACAGACAAAGTCCTGGACTAAACATCCTGCAGATTAGTTTTCTCCAACCTTCTTATACCATGCTCTTAATTTCCCCAATGTAACATATTTTTAAGCTAAAAAATTTAATTATTCCCTAAATGAGATTTAATTAATTGTCCACGTCAGAAACTTATGGAAAGCAATCACTAGGAGATTATTATGAAAAAGTGTAATTTGGGAAATAGCAGAATAACAAAGGGTGTTCAATTGGGAAGAGAAATTTTGAAAGTAGTTAAGGAATTCTGCTACTTGGGCTATATAATAACTAGGGATGGTAGAAGTACAGTAGACATAAAAAGTAGGATAGTACAGGCAATAAAGGCTTACGATTAACATAATTATGAATGTTAGAAAATCATTACTAATAATGTTTGTATAAAGTGTGGCATTATACGGGTGCAAAACATGGACAGTTAAAGTACAACATAATTAACAAGAATGATCTTTCTATAAAATTATTTTTCTTTGAAATTTCTGTACTTGTGTATAAGTCAAACATTTATGCTTATACATAAAAAATTACTACTTCCTTCAAAAATCAAAATTTTATTAATAGCTACATACATTTAATAGTACGTTGACTGTGTAATAAAATGCTGTTGGTTTCTGCTAGTTCACAACTGGAAGCATTGAGCATAACTAAGATTAAAATCATATTGGCCTCATTAATGCATGGTATAATTTTCAGAACTTAATTACAATAGTTGAAGAAGTGACATTTTTTTTTAAAAAAAAAAGGGAAGAAATAGTATTGGAACAACAGGGTCTGAACATTTTGAAATTTGAAAGTGATACTATATTTTTTGGATGAATTATTATTATTTAATTGTTTAATAATTTCAACATTCAATGTGAGGTCACTCGTGGATAAGTTGGACCCTTGTGCTTGATGTTTGCTGCACAGATATTATATTAGTCTCCCCTATTCATAAGGATAACATGGCTAAAGTGATGAATGCCACAGCAGTCATCCAATACACTTTCTGAGTAAGTATGTGAGCATATGTGAAATTATTTATGTATGCCTGCTCAGGTTCATGTGTACACACATATGCAGACACGTCAGGTTTTTGTGTGTTATTGTTTCCAGCTCCCATCAAATCCTTGCCTCTGCCCTGACCTTCCTTGAGCAAGAAAGTTGATGGTCTGTTGAATTCTATCGTTCACTAAGAAAAAACACCAAGCCACACAGCAGTTTATACTGCACAGTCCACTGCAGACCATCACTCTGAAGGAATTTCCTCCCATCTCGATGAAAATTTTATGGGAAAAATAAATCCAACACACAATGTTTGCTTTGATCTCCAACTTCAGGTAAGTCACCACCTTTCTTTCTCTGTTTCCTATGTTTACCAATTGTATTATATAGGAAGACATTTCCAGTGATGAAGGGGGTGGTGACTTCGAAAATTTAAGAATTCCAAACCTCACAAGATGTCTACCATCTATGAACCTCAGGTAAGTCACCTACTTTCTATCTCTCTTTCCTTTCTTATTAATTGTTTGAATGAACATAGAAAGATTGAAATATTTGGGAGAAAGGCAGGATATTCGCTCTTTGAATCATATGTACGGTATAGAATCATGCTCAAATAAATACATACGTTAAGCATAGAAGGGAATGGAAGAAGGAAGAAAGACTGAAAATATTCTATATGACCAGGACTTGAACCTGGGTACACGAAATCAGCAGTGTAACCACCACTAGCCGTGGCATGCATATTACTGTCTCCGCCACCACATCGAGTACAACCAACCGAACATTTTCAGTCTATATATTACGTTTTCAAATTAGGATGGGATGGAAGAATTAAGAGCATCAGTTAAGGATAAATTATATATTGAACAAGTGACAAAGTCACACATTGGATAGAATCAATTGGTGTGAATAGGAATAGGTAGTGGCTTACCTGAAATTTAAACTCTGCATCGCCATTGATGATAGGATGTAATTCTCCATATTTCCTTCAGGAGAAAATTACAAGTCAAATTTTTTTGTAAAACAGAAGCAGTTATCTTTGAAACATTATTTGAGATATTGGGCAGAACCAATATCACTTGTCACAGAATTTAATTGATAACAGTGTAACAATATAACAAACTTTTATTTTAATTGACTAACTTTGTAACAAAAAAACTAAATAAATTTACTGTTGCAAAACCTTATGGTATTTATCTTACAAAATGAATTCAATACAGCAGAGTACATATATATGTACTAATACCGATAAATATTACAACTCATAACAATCTATGGTCCTCTTAGCTGAGCCAAGAGAGATTCATTTCGGCGACATTCAATCGTCAACTCCCTGACAGCTGAAACATATCTTCGTTGCTGATCAACAAGACCTAATAATGTTTGATTCAAAGAGTCTCGCCGTTGTTGTTCTTCAACACGCCTTCTTTCCACCTAAAAAAGCAAAATGCAAATTATTATATGAGTGCAATTGCCTATTATTAATATTAAATTCAATGTAAAGTATAAAAATAGGGTATCAAGAGAACTTCAAATTCAGGAATGCTGGCTTGGCTAAAAAGTTTCCATTCAGGATACTTGTGTATATTTTTACAAGAATACAGCCAATCACTCACAGACTAATTATGAAGGATGAAAATATGATGCAGGACAACTTTGAACTTAATTAAATATGAAAAAAGGATCTTTAATAAAATAATAATTAGTCAAACATTTTGGTACTTGAGGACTGTGTAAATCTATTAAAAAAATGCTTTCTTGTAATTTAGAACATTATAAATGTGTGTATATAATTTATTTATTTCCATAGCCATTGTATATAACATGTATAATCTCCTAAGAAAGACCTAAAATAACCAATGAATCAAATCAAAGTGGTCAAGGAAAACAGTTGGAAGGAGATTGATGTAAGTGGCATAGCAGACAGATGTAAGGAGTGAGACTGTGAGGACAATGTGCTGTGAATGGAGAGAAGAGAGTGTGGGTTTTGGAGATTGATATAAGGAGTAAAACAGAGAGGGCAGTATGGGGGAGAGATGGAGGAGAGTAGAGTGTCATGTGTGAAGTGTTTGAGTGGACAGGAATGGTTACCACAGAGATCGCCAGGCTGTTGAGATTTGGTACCAGAAGAGATTGTTGACATATATCAGAACAGCAGAGGAACCAGTACCAAATATGATGTTGAACATTTTAATATTTAATCAATTTTAGAAACTTTGGAATTATTTAGTAGTTAACTTGGATATTATAATCTAAACACGGGTGTGAATGTGTGTATAGAGGCAAAATTCAATGATTGTGGAGCCATATGAGTGAGCTTTGGCCGTAATTTACCTTGCTAATTAAATTGTTTGAAATTTTCAGCTCTCATTTGATTATTAAATAAACCTTTCCCTCATAATTAATTAATTAAAGCTAAGTCCCTGAGAGTCTCATGCTTAGCTCAAAAAGTAATGTGTCTTGGCTCAACGCTTGCCATCTCCCTCAGTATCATGTGGTTCGCAATTGTCGTTTTTTGTTATTATATATACATTAATTCTGCATTAGCAGTGGCGCCCAGGCTGGCATTCAAGTGAAGAGATCCAAGGGAGTGGGTATTACAATATAACTTAATGAGCATCAAATTAATTTCATTATCCATTAATCACCACAAATATTTTATGACAGATTATAGCCAAATATATCATTTAAAGAAATACAAAGAACATTCTCACTTTAAACATCTCTATGATAAAATCATAATGAAATCAAATACTCTTAAGACTTAACAGTAAAATATAAAGGTTAATTTATGTTAGACACATGCAAGAAGTGTTTCAAATGATTAACAGAGTAGTGTTTATGATACACTGTGGCCGTCCCATGTGTTGGTAAAAACACAGACGGTATGGAGCAAATGATTCCTTCCATGCCTGAACCATGCTTTACATAGTCCTTCCCAAGCACAACAATAATCACATGAATGCTTGCTTTTTTTTCATCTACATAAGTTCACATTTTTTTGTATTAATTTAATGATGTTTTGACAAAAATTTAATTGATATATCAGGGCTGAACCTGCAGTGTGTGTGACTGATCGAAAAATTTTGGACTCATCTTTAAAGAGGCACAGTGTAGTACTAAAGACTCAACATGTGTCAGACACAGTATGGTTTGGGCACACATAAATTGAGCTAGTGTAGTAATCAATGATCTGTTCCAAAATAATTTCAGAGCACCCAAATAGATTCTTAACATGTGCAATAAATTGTATATTGGTTCAAATGTGCTTGAAAACTTATTCAAGTTTCAATATTTTTGCAACTCTGCAACTAAAGAATGTTAAAAAAGTTTTTAGGGAAATAAATTCCCACAAATCAATTCCGGCATTTTACCTGTACCAAATGCATACTTTCCAACATATTTGTTGACTGATGCAAATCCATCCTAAAAAACATGGTTGGTATTCATCTAACGGCTTTAACATTAGGGTATATAAAGTAAAAAAAATCAATTAAATCAATAAAATTAAAAGAGAAATAAAGGATGTTTGAAATATACAGATATGATTGTGTTCAAATACACAAATAATGTTTGAGAATGACATTCACAATATTTAGCAAAAAAAGCAATATTTAAATTTGAGAACAAATATATAGTATTTAAAATTAGTATGGTTAAATGTAAATATTATATTTAACTTATATTAGTTTTTTGTACTATGTATTAGTTATTTATCACACCTTGGCTTTGTTTTGTTTCATGAACTCCACAATAGCATCAAGCTGTTTCAGAAATTGTTCTTTTCCACTATTGGTGGACATCGCTCTGAAAAAAATTAACATTTTACATGCAAAGTGTAAGAATGTGAAGAACATCAGACAGACAACTACAATATTTAAACTTACAAACGTTTAAGCAATATACAAATTTCTACTTTAATAAATCAACAATAAGTATTTTAATCTATTGGCATGAACAATTCATACAAATAAAACAAGATTTAACTCTACATAATGCAGTGCAATTAAATTAATATTTTTAAAGAAAGACAACTTCTTTAAAATCTGTAGAAATAAATCATTTTTGAGACAGTTAGTTTTATTTAATTTCCTTTTTCCTTGGCAAATTCAGTTTGTTGAAAACAAACAAAGAGACATTTGTTTTCAACTTACCAGAATGCATACTACTGATGGTATTCCAATATTGATATATTTTAGCCTTAGACTTACATAGTAGTAGAAATTGTTCATCTTATAAGAGAATACTGAATTAATATACAGTAGAATATAAATTATCAGAAGTAATTGGGTCCATCTATAGTTCAGATATTCAATTGCCAGATAAAAGAATATATAAAATTTTACAATACCTATAAGGTAATCTTATACAAAAACGAGTTAAAAATACTGATTACTTTTAATTAAATTCAATCACTAATAAAGAACCACTTTCTCCTTTTCTAGTTGGTTTACTATTTTTAACTTTGGTATAATTGATAACAATACCTTATGATTTTGTTGTTGCGTAGATGCATTGAAGACAAAGGTTTAACAATAAAGTAACAAGTAACAGTTAAAGCGTAGGAAAAAACATACATTTTAAGGAATCTTGCCATTACTGTGGTTATACTATGGCACTTACATTCCTTGTAGTGTCTCAGTTAGAAAAAACAAGTTTGTACAGTCTGTATATTAAAATGGAGAAAATACGAGTTTGGATATTATATGTTTCTGATAACTGAGGTTAGGATAAATAACATGAGACTGTATTGCATAGGTTTTATATGCACTTTTCTGGTTACTTCAACTTTTTGATAGTCACCCTCATTTGTATTTAAGAGTTCATATAAAGCTGGAGGTGATTCAGAAACCACAAATGATGCTTGTATTCCATCTTACCAACACTACCACAATATATTTTAATCAATTCAACAATACCTACATTTTGTTAAGGAGAAGGTATTTTATCAATCATATTGGATGTGATAAGCTTTGGTACACCATAAAAAAAAATTCATTACAAAATAAGTTATGACAAAATAAATATGCAAAGGGAAGTTTCCATTTATATACATATAAATAACTTCGCTAGTTTGGAAACATATTATTGGATATACACAAAATCATATAATTGACACTTCTTTTTTGTCTTTTTAATTAATACAAAGTACCAATTTAAAAGGAATAGTTAGGTTAGTGGGCTAACAACCTTTATTATATAGATTACTAAATAAGAAATTGAATTAAATAATTTTTCTGGCAATTAAATATATAATAAATTGTTTAATCAGCCTCTTTGTCAGTATTTTTATAATTTAAATATTACGATGTTTAGTCTCTCATTTGCGACTCCTTCAGCCGAAGGAGTCGTGAAGTGAATTCCTTGTACAGCTAAATTTTTACCTGAAGGAGTCTCAAATGAGAGACAACATCGTAATATTTAAATTATAAAAATACTGACAAATAAGAAATTTAATTAATCTTCTGAAACTAAACTATATACTTACGCTGAATAAGTATCAAGAATATTATTTAATAAATTCAATTCTTTCCTGATGTATAACTTCGTATCATGAAATGTGTTGTACAATGTATAGAACTGTTTGGTCTCCTTATGTTTCGCAGCAACTGCAAGAAATAAATAAATATGCAGTTTATTTTGAACTGAATTGCAATGAAATAGAATAAGCGTCTTAAACATTAAGATATTTTGGCCTTAGATTTACATAATCGAAATTTTTTCATACACAATTGGGTTCTACATTAAGAATAAATTGATGTATTCAATAGGCAGCTAAATAAATATTTATTGTATATTGGAAGGACCTATGGAAATGTCCAATTTTGATTCACCGATAACACAATCTGTAGACAACTAAGCAAACAGAACTTATGACAATAAAGTTAAAAAGTAATAGGACAAAAATCTTCCATGCAATTAACCTTGGTTATATAATTCAAGGAACCTTCTTTGGTACTGAGCAAGTTCAGCTCTACCAGGTACTTCATCTAGTTGCCTTTGTAGAGCAGCCATTGACCTGTTTCGCTTTGCTAGTAGTAATTTTAACTTTTGGACACGTTCACGCTCATCAATGAATTGTTTTGATAATTGTTCATTGTCTTCATCTGGTGTGGCACTTTCCTCTGCTTCTCTGTAAAGATACTTTTTGTATGAAATTCAAATAATAATAATAAACGTGTTATTATTCAAAACAGTACACAATTTCATACATGAAGAATAAACACTGGCTTCATAGGAGTAATGAACTGACACTCTATCCCTCATGGTCCAAGCTGGGCCAATACAGGCCATGGCTATGCTGTGGATGGGGGTTGGCTAGTATTGGCCAATATTGGTGAAGGTTGGAAATGGAGTTGGCCAATGTTGGCTCTGCACATCAAAGGCCAATAAGCACAAGCAAATTGCACAGTGTCAAATGACATCTGGCCATCACTGGAAATGTTTTCCTAATCATCTGATGAAAATTCAAGAATCTCAAACCCTACAAGTACCTGCAATCTGTGAGCTTTAGTTAAGTCTGCTTTCTGTCTCTCTTCCTTTAGGGAAAGGACAGAGAGGTAGCCAATCATTGGAAATGTCTTCCTAACTTTCTGATGAAGGGAGCGGTGCCTCCGAAAATTCAAGTTCTCTAAACCTCACAAGGTGTCTACTATCTATGAACCTCAGGTAAGTCATCTTCTTTCTATCTCTCTGTCCTTTCCCCATTAATTATATATATATATATATATATATATATATATATATATATATATATATATACACAATGTGAAAATAATTAACAGAATTAGTAAGGGCAGGAAAAAGAGATAGAAAGGAGGTGGATAACCTGAAGTGTAAAGCTGGCAAACAATGATGTGTTTCCTTAAATGTTCAGAGGGAACTGTGTCCTTTGTCAGAAGAACATGTTGAGTGACTGCCACCCATCAATGGAGTGTAAATGGTAAATTAAACATTCTCATGTTTATATCACGGATATTAAAATACATTTCAAAAGAATGTTATGCATTCATCTTCTTCATTTGGTTAAGTCTCAATTTAAAACTTGAGAATGTTTAGAAAATATTATCCATAGAATATATTTTAGCACACAATTTGTGGCATCTTCAACTGATGGAGATGTAATAAAGATAATGTGACACTGTCAAGATAATTAACTCATTTTGAAACAAAAGTAGGATAGAGGGCAGCTGAGTTACCTTAAACTGTGACATATATCATTTTCAATGGCCTATATTCTAAAGGATTCTGTTATTCCTTCATTAATATTGTTTCTTTAATAATGCAGCTACTTACTTCAACAGTTTCTGCAGTCTGGATAATTCCTGCTTACAGTGATCTCTAAACTGGAGTTCTTGTTGTTTTAGGTTGTCATTCATTATTACAAGAGCTTGTAATTTCTTCAATACACTATATTAACAGAAATACTTAAGCATAAATATATTTAATACAAGCTAAAACATCGTATGTCTATAAATGATATATTTGATACTATACATATTTTTTCTAAAAGTAATTAATGATATAATAGAGTACATAAAAAGACAAGTGATTATAGAAAAACTGCAATCAATCATAATAGAACCAATAACATAAGAAGAGATTCATGTTCAGTGATTCCTCTGAATTTCATCCAAACACAATTTTTAGGTCAAGGGATTAATTACATACATATATATATGTGAGATACAGACCATTTATCTCCTTACAAAAGCAAGTTAGTGAAGCTCACAGAAATCTAAGAAGACTAGTGATATTTGAGGAAATTTTGAACCTAAAATACAATTATGCTGGAGGATGAAACTAGTGATTCACAATCCGTCTATGTAACCTTCCCCTGTATTTCCACAAAGTATTAAAATGAAGCCCTAAAAAAATCTCATCAAACTCAATAGAATTACACCCTTAGAAACTTGATGTAATTCTTTTTTCAAGTAGTCAGCAATAAAAGAAAATTATAATGTAAAGTAATTGGTAGCTCCTGTTATACATCAAGAAAAATACACATTTTACACTCAAAGATCTATATGAAGTTGTTATTCCTTACACTTGATTTTCTTCAGTTTCAAGTTTCTCCTTTTCTGATAATGATGATAATATTTTCTCCTTTGACAAACTAATATTCTGAAGATGCAGAGAAACCTCCTTCACAGCATTTTCCAAACTATCTTTCTCGTTTGAAAGTTGCTGCATTTTGACTTCTAGAACTTCTTTCTGTCTCCTCATTGCAACTAACATTCTTGAAGAAGAAGAGTTCTCAACACCTGCTAGCTATACAGTAAATGGAACTTAGTATTATTTACAGCTATTTAAATTAATTATGTTAAAACATTTGTATTACAAAGTACCGTATGTAAGTATTATAATTACATTGCCTCAAGGCAATGCCAAAAGGAATAAATTAGATTTATAATAGAATATATGTCTTAAATTTTGATTGTAGAATTTATTTTTATAAAAAATGGATTCAGAATATAAGAAGATCAAGACAATATCAAAAGCTAATAATGAAGCACTTTAACATTAATAGTGCATTTTAATTAACAATTATATTCTAATTACCTCACTTTTCCATATTCTGTATACAGCAATACATCAATTAGTTGAAAATGATGATGTAAAAATATGAATTATCTAAATAAAAAAGAGTATTTGAGTGTGTGCAATAATATAAATATCAATTACACTAAATCAATAGCAATATGAGTAAAAATATTACTATGTCTTGTAAGGTTTTTTTTAATGATTTTCAGGAAGAACTTATTGCAGAAACCCTGTGTCCAGACAAATATTTGGCCCAGATTATACAGCTATAGTAGTTTATTAAGTCAATTCTCTGGAAAAGTCTATTCATTTTTATAAATTGCTATGATACAAAAGAGAAACAAAAAAAATTGTAGAAAAACCCTTTCCAACATGTCTTTTGGACTACACAAATCCTTTAATTTAACTTTTTTTTTTGGGGGGGGGGGAGGTAACATGTTACATAAGAGCAATCCTGAAACAAGTAACTCCTCTTTAATAGCCTAGGAAGGAAATTGAAAAGGAGGGATGTGGAAGGTAGAGCAAGGTAGGCAAGGGTTTACTAGGGCCATGGGGTTATAGTTTAAGGATCCTACCTAGGGATTCATCTAAAAAAGATGCATACACGCAACTCCCAAAAGTGATCAAGGTGCCTCGGCATGTGAGAACCTTAAAAAAAGAGAATGAGGCATCCTGAAAGATAAGACCCAAAATCACCTGCGAGAGAAAGCTCCCACAGACGATTTCTTATTTGAAATTATTTACCTATTAACACATTCATAAACAACACATCAATAAATAAGAGAATCTATAATTTCACCTCAACTATCTGCAAGGGGTCATATTTCTATATATGCATTTTACTTACATTAATATTCGCATCAATTATTGAAATCTTTTGCTGTGAGAGAGATAAGTGTTCTTTTTAGAGCATGTTGATTTTGCATATGAATATGCTTGCATCTTCAAATTCAATCACCTCACTCAACTATATAATCAATTGAAAAAAAATTCAAAACTTGTGCACAACAACAATCTTTGTATTTTGACATCATTTCATGAACATGTAGATGTAAGTTGTGAAAAACATACATCAATAAAACTAAACTTATCAACATGAGGCAGACTATTAAAAGAGAAATCAAATAGGAAATACTACAATTAACTTACATCAACTTCAGCTTGAAGTTCAGCATATCGTTCAGCTGCCTCAGTTATTTCTTGTGCTTGTAAACTAACAATATTTCCAACGACACCGGCTGCAACACGGCCCTAAATAATAAATTTTTTAAATGTAAACCATGCATCCTCCAATATGAAGTAATAATAACAAGCATACCAACAACTTTAATCTGATGGTAATATTTTATAATAAAATTCATTAAATAAATATAAATAAAACATTAATATTATGATAATTCAAATTTTGAGATAAGTAAAACAATTTAAATTTTTGTGTATAATTCCAAGGGAAGCAAAAAGTGATAAAGACACATGAAAAAACACATCAATTGAATGTGTTTCTTTAAATTAGATGCATAGTGTAAAGCCTAATACTTAAATATTCAGCAATTTGATTTCTCAATATATCTTCCTGAAGATTTCTCCTTAAACTACTAAACCTCAACTTCACTTTAAAGATACTTGAGAAAGTTTTGTTTCAGTTTTATTACACTTTTTAAATTCATATTTGTAACTCCTACCCTCAAACTATTTTTCCTGATTAAAGTCTTTTAAAACAATACAATATTCCAATTTGGAATCTAATAATTAAATATTACTCCAAAACACAACTTTAGTGCAATACTTTAACATTCTCAATTTATTTAATTGTATATTGTGTAAGGAAATTATTCGAGACTGATTTGGAAACACACAAAAAGTAGTCAAGTCCTGGTAAGACAAGTACCTCTACCAGTGCTGGAATGTCAATGGTTGGCCACTTTGTGTGAAAATAATGAATCCAGAAAGCCATGAAAATAGGAACATGACACAGGTTTCTTGGCATTATTTGGGATGAGACTTATGCCAAAACATAGAACAATGAACCATACAATAGCATTATAAACTTTGAGATCTCTAAAATTTTTCTTGGCAAACTGGAAACATGAGACAAAAAGAGATTAGACAAACTGAGACATGTGAGACACTAAAAGGAAGAATTGAATAAGCAACACTTCGGATGTAGAAATGAGGCTGAAAGCTGAATTTCAATTGAGCTTTCAACAGCAAAGAAGCAGAATTTCAAATTAAGAAGTAGAGTTAAAAAGGTGAAGTAAAGAAGGATAGTAAAGTAAATGATTAAGGGGAGTTTAAAAGTTGATGTAACAGCAGAATCAATCTACAAATGCCATGAATGTAGGCCTGTTTTATGTTATCCTGTCTTCTAAAATTAGATGCAAGTCAATATTGCTTCACTTGTTCCTACATTCTTCCTAAAACCAAACTGATCTTCCCCTAACTCACATTCTACTTGATGTTCCATCCTCCAATATACTACAGTATGTTCATTAATATTTTGCATGCATGAGATACTAAACTAATATTCGTTACACTACATTTAATGGGTTTATTAATGTATGGGAATTCACATAGAACTAGGAAAAAACAATTTACTTAAATCATTTGTGACTACTAATACAGCAAAACTAAAGAGCAAAACAAAATATGAATACTATGTTACTAAATCTCATGCATAATGAAGTTGAGACATGGCAGAAAAAAATAGTTAATAAACAAGTTTGCTGAAAGCAAAGCACACATCTGTATTTACCTGAATATACACATGTAGTCCCTTAACACTGGAATTATATAACTAAGAAACCAGGGGAAACAGATCAATGAAATAGCTCTCAGAAAATATATTAACACTAATCAAAAAAAAAAAAACTAGTAAAGAAAATTTTACTTATTATTTTTAATGTATTCAGTTTCTTCCTCTTTCTTATTGATGAGAGCAAAAGGTACCTTTGTTCAAAAACTGCTTCGTATTAATTGAGGCAGTCAGAGATTGTAGAGGAATTTGAATTTTAAGAATCTTATTAATTACTTAAAAACAATAGGTCTACAAAACATATTTCATATCCATTACCTCCAGTTCTTCTGCAGAAGCCATACCTCTCATCAAAGTTTGGATCTTTATCTGCAAACACATGCAAAAATCACGTACTCAAATCTACAACAACACTCAACAAAGCAATCAACTTTAAATAAAATAACTGGGTTACAACGGGAAGAAAGAAAGTTTATGTCAATTTTACCTCCTCTAATTTTTGAGTTTCTAGACCTTCTGAAGCATCCCCAGAAGTATCCACATCATTTTCATCCTGTTGGAACATATTTAAACTTTTTAATGAACAAAATAATTAAAAGTAATGACATGAAATATTATAACATACAAAAAGATAAATTATAAAGCAAGAATGGAAAAATGTGGCTGGACCCAGGATTTGAACCCATGATGTCCCGCTTTCCGGGCATGCAGTCTACCACTGAGTTAGTCTGAGATCATATAACAAGGACCAATTTGACATCTCTCTGCTCCTGTAAACTTATGCTAGGCTCACCTATAATTTACTAATTACATTCTTCATTAATTGAGCTCCTATTGAAGCATTTCTTCTCTCTTAAAAGAGAAATTAATAAAATTAATTTCTTTTCTAAATATAATTTTACTGATTTACTTATTTGAGATAATAATTCCAAACTTCTGAATGTATGCAACTATTTTAAACTTCAATATAATATTTACTGTTCTGCCAGTTTCTAACCAAGCAAGAAATTTGAGATAATATAATCACATCAATTACAATAGCAGATTTGAAAGATGTTTCGGAACAGAACTAAAAAAATTCTGGCAGAATTAAATTAATTTACAAGAACTCAATGTGCTTTAAGATAATAGTCAGACTTGGGAAAACTTTAACACAAGAATAGAAACTATATTAAATACAACCGGAAAAGAAACTTTCCATTTCTTAGAATTACAGATAGTAGCACACATAGTACATGTATCTGAATGAAATTTCTATGTCAACATTAGAAATTGTTAATAGATGGTTATGTTCCTGTAGTTATTTTACTGAATAGTTCTATCTAAACTAATTGTATATTAGATAAACAATTAACCTTTCTTGAAGAGTTTAGTAATAATTCTAATTTTTATTATTCAAAGCTTTGAAATAAGACTAAGTAAACCTCACAAGAAGTGCCATTGCTTTTTAACTCACAACTTCTGATGATCTTTGTCCTGATATTGTTCTCAAGTGGCCATATTCCAATAACGTACTCTGAACCTGGCTCTCTTCATCATCAGGCAGAGCTCCAGTTCGTCGAAATCTACGTTGTGGTCGATATACATCCTGAAAATTACTTGCAAAAAATTAAATTGGCCCAAAAATGTAATTTTAAGTTCATATAGTGACAATAAATTCAAAGTTATATAATAAACTGATCAACGCAAACACATAAACAAATGGTTTTAATTTCTGTAATACTTAAGTGACAAAAAATTAGTTTTTTAAACAAACAAACCAAACAGTAGGAGTTGTATGCATGTATTAAATAGAAAATAACACTTTAAAATTACTGTCAATTATTCCAGTACCTGTAGTGTTATTATATTCTTAATGACAGTTTGTTGTTGTTTCTGGGATAATTGTTCTTCAGGAAGGCAATAATATTTATCAAATTGATTTATTGCAAAAGAGCGAATGAAGTCACCCCTTTCTTCTCTTGTTTCCATCAATCGTTTCACCAACCACTAAAAGTAATTAACATAAAGTATAAATATTTTATTGTTGATATTTACACAAATAATAATAAAAATAATCAACTAAAAATAATTTGTAAATATTTTTTGCAATAATAATTTATACCCTATGAATGAAAAAGTATCACAGAATTATTCTGAATAATAACTTAAAAATCATGCTACAACCTTTAGCCATAACAAAAAAAATGTTTTAACTGTTTATTTAATATGTAATTTTCAAAGTCAGTGTACTTTTAATTTAAAATATTACCTGTATCACTGGAAATATGTGTATAAAATCCAGTCCTTGAATCTGGTGGGGCTCTATATGATGAGGACATTTCATTTCAGGCAATACTGCTACGAGCTTTTCTGTCAGTGCTCTAGAATAAACAGGAGCTTTCTTAAATTCATGCATATTATACAGTAACATATATGCCAGTATTTCTTATAAATATAAAACTATGTATGAATAGTCTCAAAGATACAGATAATAAAAATTATAGCAAAAAATAACTGTATGTATTTTACCAAGTTATATCTAAAATTAATAAGTTGCAGATAATAACCTTGTAAATAGAACATCTCTATGCATCCTACTACAATTCTGTATCATCTCAAAACTAAAGGAAGGACTAAAAAATAGAATTGCAAGATTTTCTGACTGGCTAACTGCTAGGATATATTTGTAGAAACATATTTAAATTAATCATTGGTCCATATTTGTTACCCAATAGTTTGTATCAAATTTAAAATGGATTTACATACATTGTACCCATTCTTCTTATACATAACATTATGTGGTCTGCTACTTGTAGATCCCTTCTCCTAAAGGAATTTCTCACTTTATGCAAAAATTCCATATTATCATTCCAGTCTACTTCCTGACTGTCTCAATATGCAATTATTTAGTGAGGGAAAATTATACAGGTTAATAAATACTCAACTAAATTAGAATATATATTTGATGTATTACAAAAAATAACTCACCACGTTTGTTTTTCTGAATACTTTCAATTAATACTAAATTGATAATTTTGAGGACTTGCAAAGTGTTAGAATTATTTCATCAATTTGCTTCATAATCTTTATAACTGGAGTTTACATTCTTTGTGAGCTGTATTTTTAATTATTAGTGTCAGTACTTACATTTCAGAACAGTTGGGAGCAAAACATGCATTTCAGAATTATTTATTTGTCTTTCATCCCAATCTTCATTGAAAAATTTATCACTCACTCAGAATATCCATAAATTTAACACCCTACTACTACCCAAAAAAGCATTGTGTGCATTCAGAAAACCAATCTGAACGTCCAGTTAACAAAATAACCAAAATAAGGCCAATTTAAAGATTGGTATTGCTCACACCAACAACTAAATTACTTTTAAAATTAAAAAAAAAAAAGACATTGCAAGAACATACATTTTCTGGCCTATGGTGAAATTTTCTTGGAATAGCAAGTCGACATCTACATCAAAGTTGCAAGTTTCAATGCACCAAGCCATACCTCCAACAACCTGAAAATGGGCAAATCATATTAACCAAAACTAATAGTTGATTCAATCTATAGTCAAAATAAACATACCTTGTCAAATGCAGCCAATCCTTTAATACGAGCCCTGAAATAACCAGCAGCTACAAGAAGATCAACAATTTCTTGAAATTTTATTTGCTGCTCCTCATCATCTCGAACTTCAACCTGATAATAATTACATATACAAAAATTTGATTAAACTCTTCATAATAAAAATTTATTAAAACTGAAACTATAAAAATATTCAAATAGTATTCCAAATATTTTAAAAATTTTGTCACCTCACATAAAATATAGAACAATTAAGAGCCAACCCTAATTTTTTGTGGGTAAACAACTATTTGCCGTATGAGTAACTTTAATGTTCCTGTTCAATTAGAGTAATGAGTTAAAAGTAGATGACAAAACTGTTTTTGCTGATACTGTTATGACTAATAGCCCAAAAATAATTGGAATATTCCTGTCCATCTGAAAAGAATAATTATTTACTTACTGCAGGATGAAATTTGAAAGGGATTGTATACGTGAGCAGTAAACAATCGTCAGGAGAGCACGTTTGGCATAGTGAATGTGGCGGAGTAACCTTTTCGGTATAATTTATAGCGAACTTTAATAGCAAATGAATGAGTATGCAAGGCAAATTGTATTAGTTATGAATTGAAGGAGCATGTTACTGATGTTAGTTTCAATTGGTTGTTTACTGCTGGCGCATCTTAACCGTATTTCGAATATAATCTTAAAGTTTCCATCGTACAACTATAGGCATGTAAAATAATGTGTGCAGTTAACTCAATAAAACAAAAATATCAAATGTTCAAAAAGTGAGCCCACCTCAACTTCCCTTCCATCAGCATCAATTCTTGTGCCCAATTTACCCTGGCGAGGTCTAGGGAAGAAAATATTTTGTTGTGCCATATTTATCGCTTACTTTTGAAACTACAATTACAGATGTTGTTTACAAACATTAGCATTATGACACTTCTGACATTATTTCAAAGATACTTTGCTTTACCAATGAAGGATAGCAGACGACTCGTTATTTGGCATGATAGGTAACTTAACGACATGAAATAAACCATAAATTATAAAATTAAATTGTCCAAGACTATCGTTGGGTTTTCTAAAACACACAATAAAATCAAATTTGGAAATAAAAATTAAGTTCCTTTATATTATATATATTTAGTGGAAATACTAGTTCAATTTAAGCTTTATTTATGTGCCACGACGAGTGAATAAAAAGGTTGAAACATAAATTCGTTTTGTGTTCTTTATGCAACAGAACAAAAACTATCTTCAGGTTTCAAGAAGTACACATAAAGTAAAGCTTACAATTTTTCAGGATTCAATCGTTTTGGATGACGGAAAAAATTAAATTGAAATGGTAAGAATACATGGACATGCTGAAAACGTATTACTAAATCGTTGTAATTCGACGCTTAACCTTTTACAACCTGTAAGACTTCGAAAGAAATATATTAGAAATTTAGCAAAATTTACAAACACAAAATTGTGAACTTTTACAACCTATTTTGGTTACAAACACTTTTTATGGAGGGATATAGTCACAAACATTGGCAAACTATAAATATCGCGTTACGTTTGATTTCACTAGATCAAATAATCACGGACGTAGCTGATTATATCAAATCTAGTAACTATCTTGCCATCACAATTCTTGAAGATCACTTTAAAAGATGAGAATTCCAAACGGGCGAAATTGATGCGTTCAAGAAGGTCCGGATTTAGACTTGACGAGCCCCTAAACTATTTGGAATATGGGACACTATAAGTCCAGCTATTCTATGTTAGTGACAGTACGATTTTGGGAGAGCTAAAGGATTAGCCTGAAATACAATTTAACAGTATATTGACAGTAAAATAATAAATATTTAAATCAATCATTTTCATTCGTAGCTGATTCATAATGAAAACACTTCCAGGGTCCCCAATCGCAAATTTACAATCTTTACTTCACAAGCAGCTAGCAACGACTGATGCACCAAAACTTTCTCACACGTTGCCAGCAGTCAACCAACAATACATTAACACACTGTGACGTCAGTAGTTGTCACCAATCATGAGTTAAGGGTGTATATGTATATGTAACTCCACCAGTTCCGTCTTTTGTTTCCACTAGAGGGATTTTGACCTTTTGGTTTGAAGTAAGCATGCTCTTCTTTGGACTGGAAGAACGTGCTCCCGCAATAATTACTTCACAAAATGGCATGAAATTCTTCCATTTGCGCCCGATTGTTCTTTTCAAAATTATTGACGGTGATTGGCGCCACAGATATAACGAAGAAGTAGTGTGTTGGTGGAATAGTAATGAAAGGACAGTCTATGTGGTTCTCTCAGGAGATTAAAATAGTAGAATGGAGAGAAGAAAATCAATTCTCGCTCGATATTCACCCAGGGCAACAGTAATTTGCCTACTCAGAGAATGAGTTTGTATATAGTCGATAAGTCGAATATTTTGTGTTGAAGAGTGGAGATCGCAAAACGCACCAGGAGCTACCGACAACCAATAGTATTGGTTCATCATCTTTCACCATCATCTTCCAATCACCAGCCAACATCACGTAGTAAGAGACCACAATCTTTATTACATAATATTCTCAAGTGGCGCAATATTTTAAATTCAGACGTAATGAATCTGACTTTTCATTGGTCTTTAATGGGATTTAAACCCACACAACTTCTCTCTAATGTTAATTTTACAAGACCCTCATGTCACAAAGCGTTACCTTTAATATAGCCTTCTCTTGGTTAAAATCCTCTTAATTGTTCTCTATTCCCTTATTCTGCTTCGAATTCCTGGTTACAAGGAAACTCTTTCCTTAATAATATGTATAGTGGATTTAATACAGTTGAAAATTTAGAAATAGATTTTTCGTAATGTTAACTAATCCTTAGAATGCTTTAAGTTATCACACCGATTTTGGAATCGGCGCATCCACAATATCAGTGTAATAAAATAAGTTAATTAAACTCCAAAGTTGGGTGACAATTTGTAATTAAAAAAGCGTTTATTTTACTTATTATTATGCCCCATGTTGGTGGACGCCATTTATATAAAAAAAAGGAATTACTTATAATTTTATTCTTACTATTTATAGCTGATCAAAAGGAATTTATCATGTAGTGTTCAAAAGAGAAAAAAAGATTTAATTAGTGATTTTGAAATTTAATCACAACAAACGTAATATTGGATACGAACACAACAAAAAAAAATTGAATACATGAATAAATGAAAACTGTTGAGCACATAAAGATATTTACATTGAATTTTTTGTTGTGGTATTCAGTCCTAAGACTGGTCTGTTGCAACCCTCCAAGCTTACCTATCAAGCGTAAGCCTTTGCATTTCCTCATAACAAGCACAATCCACATCCTCCTTAATCTGCTTAGCGTATTCTATCCTTGTCTCCCTCTTCTGTTCTTACCCCACACACTTCCCTCTAATGCTAATTTTACAAGACCCTCATGCCTTAACACGTGGCCTATTAATCTAGCCCTTTTTAAATATTCCTGTGGCAAAGTTTCTTTGGCAAATAGGACTGCAAAAGGGAACTTCTGAAATATCAAGTCAACGATACCGAGAGAAAACTGCAGCCGTTTTCTTTGGTGCCGGCTTGTAACGGCCTGCTTCTGATTGAAAATCATTGGATTTTTCGTATTAGTCTGTTGTAACGGTCATCTGGTCGGAACGGACTCGCTGCATGGGTCACACCTTGGGCCGAAGTAGTGGTGACATCTATCAAAATTTCAACATCTCTCGATCTCGACTCATAACTCCAAGAGGCCAACACTATTCTCGCTAGCGGTACTGACTTCCCAGAAAGTTGTCTCCACTTCGCCTCGTATGGCTTCAGATTCTCCTCCTCCCATTTTTCTAATAGTCTATCAGCTGCAATTTGAAATAGCAATCATTGGTTGGAATTTACAGTCATTAGGAAATTTTTAATGTCTTCGCACATGTTTTACGTTCGGTAAGCAGTATTTGTTTCCAATTTGCTACGCGTAACTTCCAAATTTGCCATGGACCTGCCATTGTCCGTGAAAATGGCATTTCGCTAATAGTCTCTAGCGTTGGCAGTAACAAAGGTTTCTTCCCACACACACAAAGATTTCGTAGCAGTTCAGATTCTCTCGCGAATTTCAATATATTACAGCTGCAACCTCAGATTCAGAAATAAGAAAACTTCTTTTTATCAATATAGAACTCAAATTTTTTTAATTAAACTGAAAAGAATTTGTATTTCCTTTTTTTGAGTAAAGCTCTTGTCACTAAGCCGTTTATAAACTTCTCGAAACACATTAAAATGTATTTAGTAATAGTAGCATTAATAAGAACCACAGCGCTTTCTAAATCTGCCAAGATTTGCTCTGTTACGTTTTTTAAACATTCCTGTGGCAAACGGAATTCCATAAGGCATTCATGTGTACAGGAAACTTACGTTGTTGAATCAAACTTTGACCGTGTTGTAAACCGAGAATTGTGATAGTCATGCACGGTTTCGATTCAAATTGTATTGGTGGCTTGGATTACACTAAAACTAAAATAAAATGATTGTGACGGTATCTGATGAGTAAACAATGTCGATACTTTCCAGTTCTGGGAGAAATAAACAATGAATACAAAGTAATTGAATTAGGAGAAATATTTTTACTTACACAAGTAAACTTTGCGGAACTATGCAGCGCCAAGTAAAATTGTGACAAATTATCATAAATTAGTACCGATTCCTATGAATGTAAATATCGATAACACTTGCTACGTTTACAAATACCGTATGTCGATTTTTTCGATTCATTCGACGTGTAGTAACTGACGACTACATTTTTCGGACAAAAAAGGTAGAAACTTGTTGACTTTGCCAAATTACTTCAAATTGTGAATATTTTTTGTTATGCCATTTAGCCATATTGTAGTAGGTAATATGTATATAATAAAAAGATAATAATTGAATCTCTGTATTCTTTCTCTGGTCTAAATAAATATGCTCACTGATCGTCAAAAGGTTTGAGAGACGCGTACATGTGACATGACATATTTTTCACATTTACCGCAAGCGATAAAATATAATATATTAATAGAACCGATTAATTTCAAAATCTCATGGTATTTATCTTTTACTTCTTCACAATAAGAAAATAAACAATAATGGCTGTCTCGTAGCAACGATGGGTCGATTCACGACGCTTTAGAAACGCTCACCGTCCACAGACTACAAAGGTAATTTACATTCATTTATCCGTGTCTGCTGTATAATTTGTGCAATTAACGCAAGTTAAAGAGAGATACCAATAAAACTTCAGTTTTCTGATATATTATGTAGATAGACTTGTTTCAAACAACAGAAATAAAATCTCATTATGACGTGCAACGTTCTCTTATAAACAACACAGAAACTCTGAGAATAATAATTTAAAATTATTAAGTTATTTTTTTAAAAAAATTTATCTGGTAAAATACGGTAAGATGTTTTTGGTTAATGGATTTGGAATGCTGTATATGAAGTTACAATGAATGAAACAGTTAATGTTTTGTATGTTAGGGTAAGAAGAATAATTGTTTTGGGAGAAAGCAAAGAGTTGTAAATGGCTGGAAATTCAAACCGTACAAGTACTCCTCCTTTTCGAATTCCAAATACATCCAAAGTAAATGAGAAGGTAAGTGATATTCTTCGAAGTCGTAAGTTATTGCTTGCTTTATTCTTTTAAAAATATTATTGTTAATATCTATCTTTATGTACATATTTCTAAATATAATATTTTGAAACTTACTTGTTCTAATGTAATTTTAATTGAAAATATTTACATTGTCCTACGGCAGCATACTGACATACACACACAACGCACAAGAAGGACGTGCAATCTTAGACAACGATTGGTTATAACCCCAGAACCTGACCTTGTAGGACCTTCCCTTGAACCGAACTATCTAGCGATAGTACGTGGAAGACCTAACAGGTGAGAGAATATATTACTTTATTTCAAAACAGCGATTTTAGGTCAATCATTTCCTTGTTTGAATATTATGCAAAAATTTATCAAATCCATCGCACAATCCGAGAAATTGCTAATGGGCAATGAACCGCTTTGTTCCACCGTAGGCGGTAGTCAAGGAAAGGTGACTGCCTATGCCGACAGAATTTAGGTGTGGAAAAACAGAAAAATATATCCTGCTTACACAACAATGGCCAAAAGGCTTTTAAATTCCCTTTAATATTTTTTTATTAAAAACAACTAAAGAGGTCCGCGAAGTAAGGGATAAAACGGCAATTTGAATTTGTAATAAATTTATGACATTTGGCCAGTATAGTGTTAAGTATTTAATTTTAGTCAGATTATGTTCCCTACCTTACCTAAATGTGATAAATCTACCAAATATCTGGAATGAGTCCTAAGCGGACTATTCTTCCTTAAATAATAGTCATTGTGTTCACGTTTTCACAAAGGTACGTACGCTTTTAAGAGATTTATAAATTTGGAAATTTCAAAAGTTCAATCGTCATTTGGCCTATAATTTGGAAACATATTAATCCGATAGGAAAGGTAATTCAATACTACAATTTTAATTAATCCCAATAACTTATCAATTTTTTTATAAATTAACATCGTATGAATCTATTGATGACATTATCTTAGGATCTGAAAATTTAGACAGCGAAAGCATCATACAAAAAAATTGAATTGACTACATTATGTTATCTTGTTAAGAGTACTAAAAGAATTTTTTATATGATGGTAAACAAATAACAAAGTATACAGTAAATAGCATATTGTGACTAATCCAGATTACTGGTATAAGAAAACAAATGAATATGTACTCATGTGTGAAAGCTTCTGTCTTTTAATGAAATCTGGAAGAATAAGCAAAATATTTTATATATTTGAAAATATTCTTTTGAGGAATGTTTTATTGATTTAAATAGTTATATTAAATTTTGGAGAATACAGTCTTGTGTTAATTTATCAGTGCAATGAATTTATTTCAAAACACAATGAAGTAACATTAATCAAAGTATTGTCAATCGCTTATTACGACTTTTTCCCACATCTCATGCAATTTTCGAATTCCATCTCAAGAAAATATCTCGTCTTTTGAGCCAAATTTGAATTTTGCGAAAGAAGTGGACAGGTGACCTGCAAAAATCGCGCTGCATCCGTCGGAATAACGAGTCATTAGTAGGTGCAATGTTCAGATAATATGGCTGATACGGTAGAATATCCCACTTGAGCGTTTCCAAAAAATTTATACGATTTTTGCGGCATGTGGTAGAGCGTTGTCATGCGGAAGATTAACTTTGTCATGTCTTTTCTCGTATTCCGGACTTTCTTTCGTATATCACGTCTCAAACGAATCGGTTGAAGACTATACCGATCACCCTATGGATTTCAATCGTACGGAACCTCCTTTCTGAGACACTTCCAATTTATCTTCAAGCTCTTCTTACGTTTGAGTTGGATCTTCGTCGAGTAATGCCTCCAATTCTTTGTATTCGATTTTTTCCTTATCCTGTAATACCATCACGTTGTTTGGTGGGTCCAAATATTTTCCTTTCATCATTCATCATTCATCATTAGCCTTTGTATATCATGGTCTTTGAGGGTCCAGGTTTCTCCAGCGTATGCCGTAATAGCCCCGTAATAAATTCATGCGCGCTCAGAATGTATTTTGTTTATGATCATATTCATTATAGGTTTTATTACCAGTTATTTTAATCTGCTGGCCATAAAATCTTAAAAGTTTATTGTCAAATGTGTTTCACATTTGTAAGTAATTCGAAGTTTGAGCTATCAACTTATGAAAAGAAACTGAAAAGTGTGACTCTTGTTTCACTACTGTGGTCGCCAAGTATCTACAGTGTTCTGATTAAACCATCTAACGTCCGTCGATAGAATTCCAGCACTGCATTTTTGTCTCACTTGAACAGGCCTGTATTGGCAATTCAACAGAAAGCAAAATGCTGTCTAATTCTTTTTTCAGGCGTCGAGCCATACACTGAACTCTTCTATTAGCTTGTTAATCTTATAGCAGACCTACACACGAACTGTTTCATGCCGATAAAACGGCTTTTCCCAGCCCCTCGGTATGGGAAAAATTCCTTATTATAAAACGGGCATTATTTTAACGCTGTTTTAGTAAGAAAAATAGTTTATCATCTCTGGATTCAGAAACGACACGCAAAATAATGTAAATAGGATATAACTTCAAATAGATTATTAATTAACTTACGAAGCAGATCCATAAAACACACATTGTTACAATTTATTTTAATAGTATTATTTATAATCATTATTAAATATGGGTTAAATTTGTGGAATTTTTGTTAAAAAAATTATAAAGCTAAATTCATTTAAAAAATTAAGTATAATAAATGTTAGCGAGATAAAATACGTATATGTGCATCATTAAAAGGAACTAACTATTTACGTCAAGGGAAGGTCTTTGATCTGATGCTTAAAACGATTTGCTCTGTACATTTCGTGTTTAATCCTAGGACGCTTCTTTTAGGTCATTTATAGGAGACTGTAGTCCGTGTGGGCTGGGGTTTAAATCATATAGGCCGAGAAATTGTCAGACAAATGAATATTTTTATTTTATGTTTATAATTAAACACCTTCCAAATAGCGGAATATATATATATATATAGTAGTAAAGAATATATGTTGTTGTTGTGGTATTCAGTCCTAAGACTGGTCTGGTGATAAACTCCATGATAACATATTGCGCAAGCCTGTTCATTTCCGCATAACTACCACATCCCACATTCTCCCTATCAAGTTCTTCTATTCTGACCCCACACACTTCCTTCTAATACTAATTTTACAAGACTCTCGTGTCTTAAAACGTGGCTTATTAATCTATCCCTTCTCATGGTCAACGTCTTCCATATTGTCCGCTCTTCCACTATTCTGCTTATAACTTCCCCATTAGTGATACTATCCACCCATCTGATTTTCAGCATTCTCCTATTGCACCACATTTCAAAGGCTTCTATTCTTTTCCTTTCCGCAACTCCTATCAACCACGATTCGCACCCATGTAACGCCACACTCCATACGAACATTTTTAACAACAATTTCCTAATATTCACATTTATATTACCCGTAAGTAAATTCTTCTTTTTTGCGAAAGCCTTCCGTGCCTGTGCTATCCTACTCTTTATGTCTATTATACTTCTACCAAGTACAAGTAGCAGAATTCTTTATTTTCCGTCAAAATATCCCTTCCCAATCTAACAGCCTTTGCTATTCCACTGTATCCCATACTACACTTCATTACCTTGGTTTTCCGTCTATTAATACTCATATTGAACTCAGACTCCAGGACCACGTTCATACCATTTATTATGATTTCCAAGTCTTCTTCTGACTCCCCTAATACTGCAATATCATCGTCAAAGCGTAGGGGATTTTATTTCTTCTCCTTGCAGTATGATTCATTGTATATAATTAACTAATTGTTGCTGCTATATGGCGTTTTTTCCCGAAATAATGTTTATGAATACTGATTTTCAGAAAAATATTCAACCTCGGTAATTACGTTTCTGACGTGCGCGGAACTTTACGAGCAAGACTTCAAACAGGAGTATTGGAACAAGAAATTTTGCGATCTGAAGAACGTTTTCGGTTGGAAACTCGGCAGTTGGAAAATTTTTCCAAACAGCTGAAACTGTATCAAGATAGCTTTGAGAGATTCTTGGCTGAGGACCACGAACAAGCCCAAAGTGCACTCTCGAGATGGGAAGATGTGACGGAAAACGCCCGCAAAGTTGAGGAAGAACGTTCTAGTCTGCAACTAAAATTGTCTGCAGCGTCCAGGCGAGTTTTCGAACTTTTGATGCAGTGGAAAACTTGCCTCCGGTACAAGCAGTTTTTAATGCGCGTGTCAGGTTCCATCCCACAGTCGGCTCCACAAGAGGAGGAAATGTCCGAAGATGAACTTATTAAGATGGCAATTGAAGAAGAACAGGAGGGAAGGTAAGCTGTTCCTAAATTCTATATGCGCATCTAGTCATGTACGTTTCTCCAAATTAGAATTATTTCTTGTCCCTATGCTTCAATGTTCCAATGATCAATAAGTTACTCAATATACTGTGCAAGAGAAAGCACCGAATGTTAATTTTTTTTATTCTTTTCTTTCGATATATTTTAAGTTTGATCATGACAGATTTTTATTTTATTATATTTATATCTTTGCTCCAATTGTTTTTACCAACTGGCAGTTTTAACAATGAAAGAATATTTAATAATTTTCCAAAATTATTTAATTTGGAAGCAATATTGCCATAGCAGTGGCAGGGGTTGTTATTTAGAATAGTGTAACTTACATGTCAACTTAATGAAAATCAGAGGGCCTTGCTTCAAATGTTTTCTGTAACTTCCATTTGTCTATATAATAGTGATCGCTCATTTCGTAACGTTAGAGTTGCCTCCTATAGCATTCGAGATGTTCATAGATTATGATTTATTATTCACTTACGTCTTGTACGCCGTTGTCCGGATATTTTTTTAATCGAAAAACACCCTGTCCGCAGCTTAAAATCGCTCCAAACTTGACCACCAAAAATGTTTTTACCTTCAGTATCGAGAGCATGGATACATAAATACTGCGTTGAACTCACTCGAGCCAGCAATAAGTTAGCCTTGGGAGAAACTTGACGATCACATAACACCATTAAAAAGACTACCCCTGTAACTTGTTAATTGTAATCCATAGTGCAAGCTACTTTAAGATCGGAGCTTCACCTAATTACCCTGTATTTGAAAAGTATAACACAGTTATGTTTGACTAAACTGGGGGCTTGAATATTATCGTTTCAATCACATTAATTTTTTACTCTAATCACGGTTACTTGGAACATTTTACTATTATAACCATATTATTCTACTTCTTCCAAAGCAAATTCAGCTGAAATTATATGAAAGAACTCCGGAGTTATCACCCAACAATTTAGTGACTCCGACAAAAATGTTTGACACACCTATCTGTCAGCCATTTTGAATATTTTATAATTAACCCAGTGACGTACCTAATTGTCGCATTAATCATCAATGCTGCTGGTCCCTGAATTTCAACTTAAAACTCGTAGGGCTATGATACCCAAAACCGTTAATTCAGCCCTCCTCGTGGATTCTACCCCTACAAAATTATTTCCAACATTATAAGTCATTTGTGTGCTACGTATGGTTAAAATTTCTCCATGGTATAAGATTCCATTATCTTTCAGTTGAGTGCAATGGATTTATGTCTTCATATTTTCAATAGTTGCATCCACAAATACCCTAAATTTTCATTTTTATGTCCTGGACCTCAAGTTTTACATTTAGTTGTATTTCAGATTGGCAAGTGACATTAAAGGGCTCTGTGGGTATCTTTAAAAATATCCACCTTAGATTTTAATCTTCTCTGCAAGTTCTTCAATTATAATAATTAATTATGTTCATGAACAATTCTCGGGTTTTCAACCGGGTAAGTATAGAGTTTGAACACAACGTTTCCATGGCTTGCTCTGCCATCTTCTTCAGGTGAACTGACGGTGCCGGGTCACTAGCTATAAAAACCCCTGCTAGTGACCCGGCACCGACAGTTCACCTGAAGAAGATGGCAGAGCAAGCCATGGAAACGTTGTCAAACTCTATACTTACCCGGTTGAAAACCCGAGAATTGTTCATGAATAATATACACCGGGAAAGCCCACGTTCTCTTATAATTAATTATGTATTTACTAAATTCGTGCCAGTTGAAAAAGAGCATCTGGTTTCAAGATATTAAATGTCCGTTTCCAGCATAATTCAGATGGTCAACGTGAAACTAGAAATTCTGAAATTTTAACTGCTTTTTATTTTTTGTTCCCTACTTATAGAATAAAATTAAAATATCATTTTATAGAGCATCTGTAAAAACGCAGCAGAAAACTAAACTCATATTACCTTCACTTTTCTTATTTTCAACTTAGTTTTGGTACTTCATAATTATTAGATACTTATTTCCACTACCACCTGATCAGGGAAATATTCGCAAAGTGTAGTCGCTTCAAACAAATATTTACCATTGCTCAAAATTAAAAATTAAATGTTGCAACATTTATACTTAAATAACGATTATTTATTATTCATGTGAATTGTTCGTTTTTTGCTTTTACGGATTAACTTTACTAACACTACCTAATTTTGTTTAAAGGTACTCTACATCATTGCTTCCTGATTTAAAAGTGTGATAGTAAAGGATACTTTTGTGTTTCAACCGTGAAGAATAATGCTTGTTAAAATTAATAGCAATAAATTTTGGAAAGGGAACCTTCATATTGTAAAAGAGTAATTTCTGAAACATTGTATATTAAAAATCAACCATACTGTTAATATCCAGCAAGATGCAGAAAAATGAATAAGTTACATGATGCCATCATGTCGTTGGATTGGACTGTTAGATGATTCAGAATATAATGATATAGTCTCCAAATAAATATATATTATATTTGATGTTACACTCTGGAGCTTTCGATAGTTAGTCGATTCATTACCAGTCTTATTTATGACTCACATTGCCTCATCTTCATATGCCTTTTTTTACGAGGGTAGGTGGGAATCTTTGGAAGACACCAAGCAGCCCGCGCTTCATGGTAATGTGGGATTTTTACCCATTAAGCCTACTTCCTTATTCTCCAAATACCTCCTTAAGGAACCGCCGTCAGGTATTACTTCTCAAGGGGTATCAGCGCCGTGTGGCACTCCTATTTATTATACTTAATGTAACTTCTTCCAATTGCACAACAGCCCTCTTGAGGGCCTAGGCCTACCGAGGCGGCTGCGGACTGTCATCTGGCGTGACACATTCCGAATTTGGGCTGATACGTGGTCAGTGAATCAATTCCCCATCTGCCTTAATCCCAGTCCTCGCGACCATGACGACACAAACATCCAAGCCCATGCCAAGATTCGAACCCGGGACCCCTGAGTTGTGAGGCAACTTAATGTATATACAAGTTTCTATTCTAATTTTCTATGAGTAATTGATTCTTAAGTACTACGTTGTATGTATAGTTTTAATTCTATTTTCTATAACGACTATATAGATTACAGTCGATATACACATCTCTCTACGGGGATAGCGGCCGTTAGGTCTGCGCCATTTTTTTTCGGCTTCTTTCTTTTTTGGCTTGCCTTAATATTTCAGCACAAATACAGCGTAGTCACTAATGCCAATTATTAGAACTAGACCAAGATAAAAGAGATATGCAGGATATAAACCTAGTAGCGATTTTGGAAGAATTAACACTCAAAATATCAGAGGTAGAACTTGAAAAATATAAAACACGAAGAAAATAGGAATATAAACAAATAGCCACTTTTTAATAGTTACTACTTAGTGAGTCAAAATTAGAAGCATGTCATAGTGTCAGCAGGTGCATCCATCATAAAAGGATAAAAAAGTGCCTCAATTACATCATCCTGGAGCCGGACTATGATCCCTGGAACCGGATGGTACAAACAGAAATCATAGTAATTAAAAAACATTAATAACAACTAGAATTAAGAAAGCAGTTTGCAGCTCTTACTTTGTGAAACATGAAGTATGGGGGCTGCTACCGGAATCTCGGAACTGCAATATCATAAATTGAGAAGTGGAAATGCAGGGAGGAGGGTTTAAGCTTGAATGCAGGAATGTCTCTGATCTCTCTCGAGAGACAACAGGAGACAGGGCTGAGAGAAGGAACTCCTACTGCCTCTCCACGCACTGAAAAATAGATGGATAATATGCTTTTTGGTACACAGAAATATCTGTGCCAAGATGCGATACTGAAGCATGCAGTGAATGATCATATGCTGCGTGCTAAACGCATCAAAAAGACACCGTGACATATATAGATAAACAATTTACTGGGGTAAAACAACAGTAAAAATATGTATATATATAAAGTGAAAAAAAATTACCATTCATTTTTGTATTCTATTAATTACTCTTGCTAAGGTTAATCATTGTAAAAGTGTACAAGATTGTTGTAAAATATTGTAATTAAGGCCTGCTATAGGAAACAAGAAAGCAGGCTAAAAATAGAGAAATAATTTTTTTTTAAAAGTCACTAATGATCTTCCAACATCATGGTGACCATGTTATCGGGCGTCACACTGCCTGAGAGTTGATTTTGGAGATCTCCTCTTTCATCCGCGAAACGTGGACACTCAAAGAACACGTGTTCCACGTCCTCGATAGCGGGATCACACGTTGGACAAGTCGTTGTATTGTCTAGTTTGAAACGGTGTAAATATGCCTGGAAGCAACCGTGTCCCGGCAGTAGCTGGGCTAGGAAATAGTCGACCTGTCCGAATTTTCTTGTCCATGCGGCTATTTTCGGAATGAGCCGGTGAGTCCATCTTACTTTCGTGGAGCTCGCCCAACGTCGTTGCCATTCGTCCATTGTATTTACCGTTTCGTTCTTCTTTGTAGCGGGGCGAAAGAACTTTCCAGTTGCTTCATCTTCACGATAAATTCTCGCCCGCTCTTCCACTAGGAGTTCGATGTGTGGCATGTCCGTGATCACGCAAGCTGCTTCATACGAAACCATACTAAAGGCCCGTGCGACCCTCAAGGCGCTCCTGCGGTACACTGCTCTCATTTTTCGGGCGTTTGCGTTTGTCGCCATTGCTTGCTCCCAAAATTGGGCTGCGTAGAGCATCTTCGACATGACGACGCTTAACAGTAGTCTTCGGCGGTCCTAGTGAGGTCCGCCGATGCATAATTCTTGCAATGGCATTTGCCACATTTGCTGCCTTCTTACTTGTAGATTCGATATGCTCCTTGAATCGGAGCCTCGCGTCATCTTGCAGGTAATGATGGCTGGGACTGTATGAAGCAATCTCCAACGGTGAGGGTAACGGTTTTCCTCACTTCCCTGCTGGTAAGCAGTAATGCCTCCGACAGCCAGTGTCTAATTGTGGCCACAGCTTCGTTGGCCGATAACGTCACCTCGCCCAGCAACACCGTCCTCGAATCCAACCGTCTTGGTTCCCGCCGGTAAGGGTAGCCAAAATACGCCGTCGTACATTAGGTTCCACAGCAGCGGACCTAAGACCGAACCCTGTGGAACTCCGCCCGTGATGTGGAACTCTGCCTCTGTCCTGACCGTCCTCCCGTGAAAATAGCTTCGTAGCTTGGTTTAAGCTGTCAGTATAGTACCAACATTATACAATTATACTGTACCCACTGTCTCGTCTGAAATCTTTTACACTATCTCTTTCCATGAAAAAACTTTACGAATTATTTAATGTCGTCTTTCGGTTCACAGAAATTTTTTTTAATGTTAATTTTTCTCTAGGATTCAAGCTATCAAAAATCTCAAGCCACCGGAGAGATTTCAAGAAGTATTAAGCGATTTGGAACTACAGAATCTAAATGCGCTTCAACAATCTTCGAAATTAAGTAAGCCTCTTGAACATATGAGAAGCGAGGTAAGCCGCACGCGGATTGCCCTGGAGAAAGAAGAAGCCAACTTGCAAAAAGTGGTAGCTGATGTACGAGCAGAAATCGCTTGGCAAGAAGACAGAGCACAAAAACTAGAAACAGAGGCCAGGAAAGTTCTGCTACGCCGTTTGAAGAAAGTTTCTGTTGCTGATACAGCTTTGCGACTGTATGTAAGTGTGGAGGATGTCTACGAAAATTGTATTACTACCAACGACAGCCAGCTTGGGCTTACGGAAATGATGCGAGCATTGGAGGCGAGGTAAGTCACTTTCACCACTTTTAACTACAGAGATAAAATTAGCTGAGATCAAGGTTGAATTTGTCTATTCTATTTAGCCTTCGATTTCCGTTTACCATGTTATAAAGCAGTAATTTTTTAAACAGGTGATTGCAGATCGGTATGTTGTCAAAAGCGGAGTAAGATTCTCTTTTAGATATGAAAAAATTTCAAGTAATAGTGATACTGTTCCAGCTAGGACAAGTCTGTCTGTTGAGAGCATCTGATTGCTTTCTTCTGAAAACTACGGAAGTCGTTCTCTGAAGCCTCGCCGACATTTATAAAATACACAATTTTCATATATGTATATTATAGCGGGGTATTCTTGAATATATATATTTCTGGAATTTTATTATAAATGTTTGCGAAGACAAGACACTGGCCTGACGTCTCATTTAATCCCCAGAGACGTCGTTTTGGACACGAACCAGACTTAGCTGGGGTTTCTCTCGCGTGGGAACGATAGAGCTGGGAAAATCTTAAATATTTGATAACCACGGGGTTTCGTCGACCAGTCATATTTCGGTACCTAGGAAGATCTATTAAAAGGTTCGATCAAGTGGATAATTCTCACATCGGTAGTGTTGTGAGGAAACGTCACTTTAGAGTGTTCAGAAGAGGGAGAAGGTGAGGAGAGAATTGTGGTGTGTTCAGACTGGGGAGAGTGATTTCACTTTTCTTTTCGCGATCCAGAGAAACTGGGAGAGTGACGACGCCAAAGAGTCGAGTCGAGGTACGCTGTTCATTTTCTCAATCTTCGACACTTAGGGAGGGTATACCTTCCATGTTTGAACCTGAGATAATAGATAGAATTTCTTCGCCGAATTTCCGAAATTTTCTTAAGTTACTTAATACTTTTATAAATATTTTCCTTAGCGTATATCTGGTAAATAAATACCCAATAAGTACCTATAATTTTCTTTAATTATCATTTCAGCCACATATAATAAATATGTGATTATGATGATTAGATCAGAAACTCATGACGTTTACGAATTAATAAATAATTGTTAAACGTTTTTTTCTAACTGCCCTAAAGAACAGTGCCTGCAAAATTAAAATTGCGAATTTTTTTTAACCAAATATGTGTAAATATTTTGTAATCAGTGCATTCAGCATTCAATGTCCAATGAAAATGTATTGAAGTGTAATTCTTGCAATGAGCTGCTCTTGTCGCCTCGTTCTCACAGCTAATTTGATCACCTATGATTGGAAGGAATTCGGTTGAGGTTCTATCTTTTATGACTAAAAGTTATTTAGAATACAAATTTTTAGACAACGTATAATTCACATGAAAATTAACGCTGGGCGCATGTAACTTGTAAAGACAAAAAGAAAGGAAACAATTACCCTTCTTCCAGCTAAGTTCCATGTCAGCTAAAGCAAATAAGACTCAGGGGAATTCGGATTTTTGTAGTTTCTAGCAAAAAACCTGTACTTCCGCAAATTACAGTACATTGGAATATGAAAATATTAATGTTAATACCATTAATGTGGGTACTCCTAACATTTCAGCCCAGCTGTAACCCTACGCCTGGCTGTACTACCTCTACGAATCAGCTCCGTCGCTCCACATATAAAAGCCACTATACGATAGGTTCAGCGGAGGAGTGACGACGGTGGCTGCTGTAGCTATGGGGCCTGTGTGGTCGTTGATCCGGCGGGGGAATTGTTGCGTGAAGATGCAAACGCCAGCTTCGGGCGGAGTGTTTTAGATCCCCGTTCTATTGCAACGCCAGTCATGCTGCTGCAATTCTCATGGGTGCAATGGGATTTGTTCCCAAGATTCTGATGAGAGTTAGGGAGGTAGCAGGTTCAATTCAGAGCCTCTGCTCCTCCAAGGTCAGCGGAAGATTACGCGATCCCTCCTCCGTTAAACCAACTTGCTAATGAACAGACTCCATGTGGAAGGGAGGTTGTGTGGGTCTCCGTGTACTCAATGTGGGAAGCCGCTTCCTGTCCTGTGAGAATAGTGGCTGAGTTTGAATAAAACCAGACATCCAGTCACCTTCACCTTTAGTGCCGAGGTAATGAGCGCTATTGCTGCATTGGGAAAAAATGTGCCGAAGCTTCGGGTCACATTTTCCCGCTGTGGATCTGGCTTTCTGTCCGCTTAATAATCAGATGATTCAACCGCTGACCATAGTCCACTTACACTAATTACCAATCGTTGTTTTAAGGTAGTACACCTAGATTAACAGTTCGTACTGATTCGATGGAATGGCCTGAGAAACTTCAAAGGCCTTTAGGTAAGTGCAACTCCTCCCTGCGGGGTGACTGGCCACGTGCCAATGGAGCCCTGCGCATGGAATACCAATGCCATCCTTCGAGGAACATGGCGCCGCGTCTGTAGGGCCTCTGGTTTATCCTCTAAGGACCCTTAAGTTCACCTTGTGGTAGCTTGCCCAAGTACGAAGATAATGCACATTTGAGCTGGACTCGAGGTAGCCGTGGTTTTGCGAGCCAACTTTTCTTCTTGTATCTCCAAGGCAGCAAGCAGGACTCCTTCCACTAAGTAGGTTTGACTAACTCGATCTTCCTAGTCAATAGCCTGGAGTAGACTGTCTTTCATGTTTGTGCTCCCAATCGAGAGTCTGTCGCCCGGCAACAATCTATTTGCCGGGATAAGACGCGTGGACAAATCAACTGACTTGACTGTGGACAATAAAACGAAATATATGCACTTTTGGTATATTCTTGGTAGAAATTTAAACTCGTGGAGAAATTTTGACAAAAATTTGTACACACGTTCATTACGACCCAGAAAAAAACACGCTGGAGGTAAGATACAACCACCTCCCCCAAGAGCTTGGATGGACGGGGTTGGAAATTTTGAAGCATGCAAGAACGACCAATAATTGAGCCGATTTTTCAGGTTCAATGATGTTTATCGTACTCCTCCCAATGTTGTTTTTGTTTACTTTGAGCCCCTTTTGGCATGTGGTGCAGGGGTGATAAATAAATCAAGCGTAAGAGAACAAGATTACTGTCGAATATAATGTTAAGGAAGTCATTCAAATTAATTCTGACATTAAACATGTCCGTTAGGTTGTAGTTCGGACCCTATGAGTGTGGATGGAAAAGAGCAAAACAAACTTTTCCATACAATCTTAAACGCGTGGAAAAATCTCTATCAAACTTGATACACGTTTTATCTCATAAACACTGTTTGTTAAAGCACCTCTCGCTTCTATAGAAGTATCGGCCGTAGGGGTGACATTTTATAGACCTTCTAAAACACCAATTATTAACGTCATGATACTAAAATAAGCAAATTCCTTAAATGTTAATGTTGTTTAAAATTTTAAATGTTGCTGAAAATTCAAAAAAACAACAAAATGCTGGTTTTCAGATTAGACCCACCTTTGCAAAGCCTAGTAAGAAAACATTGAAATAGTAATGAATTGTACTAAACCAGGATTTTATTTGTCTTGGATGTATAATTAACTCACTTCATTTAATAATTTGAAAATACAGTATAATTTAAATAATAATTAAATTGTTTTCAATGTTAAATATAACAATTTATCTAATTATATATATATAAGAATATTAAAAGCCAGTATAATAATATTACAATACTAGGAACTCATGGACTTCCAACAGGGTGAGAGCAGGCTTGGGCCACGACGTTTCGATGACGGACACTGTCATCTTTATCAAGGGACTCGATTGGAAGCTCAAGAGTTCCTAATGCAACAAATACAGCGGGAAAACCTGCGATCTTTGTTACTATTACAACAATAAATAATAGCAGTGAAAGATCGAGATCTGGATTAACCTTAAATAGAATTTCCAGACGTTGAAACAACACAAATGTTGGATAAATTCTATTTTATTATTCCATATTTTTCTTCCAATTCATGAAAAATTTAATTTTTAATTGCTGCCAGGTACGCTGAACTGCTGCTGGAACTGGACTCCCTCCCGCGTGACGTTGTTAAGCACGTGGAGGAGGAAGGCTATCGCGTGGAGGCGGAGCGCATGAGGAAGGCTAAGGAGGCGACGAAGCAGGTGGCGCAGCTCAGGAAGGCCGAGAGGCGCCTCAGGTCGGCGCTGCAGCCGCGCCCCAATACTCGTTCCTGCCGACAACCAGCCTCCCGATCAGCGCCACTCAAGAAAAGCAGCCGATCTGTAACACGCGACAGTCGTAGAATAACTTTGGCAGATCGCGAACACGAATACTTCTTTTCAGAATAAGCTATATGGCATTTCTGATGGTAGGAGTGGAGCTTTCTGTTATTGGAATACGGAGCAAGACTTCACCAACAATTTGGGAAACACACATAATATTAGTGACAAGAACCAATCTGCATTTGATCGTTCCGCTGACTTCGTTCATAATCACCATCACGCTTCATTTTGAACAATGAGATCCAAGGGAAGTGAATCCCTGTACTCAATCTCTTCATTGTCAATAGTTTACCTTTACTGCTTCACCGCAGCAGGTCTCATAACTTTAATATTTTTGTTGATCAGGAAGATGCTGAGCAGTGTAGTTTCGTCCCTGATCCGTTACATCATATATCTCAGATCTTCATTATTGAGGGAAAGGTTGTCTGACGGGAAAGGGAGGATCCTCGCGTTTTCAGATCAGTTATGGTCTGAATATTCCTCTCTCCCTCTCTCACACATGGGGTTTGAACTACCAATACTTCCTCCTTCCGTGAATTTGAGCTGTTCTTCAGTCGATTATTATTCGTGATTATTTGCCATAAATATGCAACAGTCAGTAAACTTTGAAAACTTAATATTGCTAGGTTTTTTGAGGATAAGCGCATTTGAACATCACTACAGATTCGTTCTTTATGCTGCCTGGAAGGAAATCCATAGCCTTTAGAAAACATTGATGGTGAGATGAAAAATTTGATATTTTTCATTATATTCAACAGTTCTCGAAGTCATTCAATTATATTTTACATGACGTGAATCTATCTAAATCTTACATTGACATATTTCTTCATTGCTCGGTCCTATAACCATTCTTTTGACGTTCAGATATTCATTATTTACATTATTTAGACAATTTATTTGATTTTCCTTTCCTAGTGTAAAAAAAATTAATACTCCCTTAAGTACAATCTGTTAATGTTGCCATCAGTTTCAAAGCTATGTACATATATGGTTCACAGCTGATTCGGCGGTTGTATTCTGCTTTTGATAGCAACTGCGAAAATGACAATCCCAATTCAGATGTATCGGTTTGTATCAACCTAATCGATAGCGTAATTGATGTAAATCGTTTAATTAAATGTTTTTTATCAATTCTACTTTAACCTCTAACGATGGTCACGGATAATTTTGCCAACCTCAGTAAATCTCAGGAAAATCTTACGTATGATACTGTGATTTTAAAGGCAAAACTTTTTAATATGACCATTACGCGTAGAGTTAAGAGCACATTAATATTCACAAACCCTTATTGTTCACTTGCAACGTTTATTCATTCTTCCAATGATTATAACTATGCAATAAAACTTCAGTCGGTTTCATAACAATTCAAATAGAATATGTTGTACTATACTTTTTACGTGCATAGAGAAACATGCATTGATTCCATCCCTGTAACTATATTGATTGAAGTAGAACTATTATATCAAGACCCAAATTAGTGCCCAGATCTGTTCCTTTCTTGTTCTTGCTTTTTCTGCTCACGGCAACGCCGTCAACGATCATACATACATACACCTTTTCAAATATCTTCACCGTCTCTTACTCCTAGACTTTCTCCAAAATACGTTAATAAATATTTGTTATACTAGTATTGTGCAAAATGCATAATACTTGGATAATTTTGTCAAGGGCCTTCAATTTTAGTTTCAGTTGGTCTACTCTGAGTTCTCCATACAGCTGTTAGTATTCCAATTGCTCTCTCAAGTCATTTTATAGTTCATTATGAAGGTTTATTTCATTTAGGATATGTGGTTTTAATAGGTTTTTCATCAAAGATTAGGCTATATCTGCAATTCTAAATAAATTATTTAACTGTTCTGGGTTTGGAACATTCAGTTTAATTGTGACAACTCTCCATTCCATAACCGCCAAATCAACTAATATAAATTAGCATTTTACTGAAAAGTAATTCTTGAAATAGTAATACAATCTTCCACTGTTTGCATGGTATTTTATTCAGACGTGTTTACCGTTGATTGCGCCGAGTTAGTACTTTTGGCTGACTTGAAAGTATCGTTCACGGTCATAAAGACGTTGCACAGTATTGCACGATACCCGACACAGTAGACGCACTCATTCAAAATGAAATAAAGATGGTCCTTCTGTTTGTTTGCGTTTATGTATTTCTATTGGTGGCTCATTTCCTACGGAGAGATCTGGCTCACTTCGAGCCTTTCTGCTTGCTGCCCCGTTATGTTTACGCATTTATCCCAGGGTTAGCACTGTTTGAATCACTCACTCACGAAATAATTATTGAGAGAAAATAATACACCCCATATAAATTTTAAATTGCGAAGCTTTAAGACTTACGGCGCAGCCCACGATATTGCTGTATGTGCCTTTTAAAACAATTACTCATTACAAGACTTTTTATTGAGTGACTAGCTGCACGAGAGCAATCCACGTGTCGCAATAGCATAAGAACGGATGTGGGAGGGAGAGCGAGGCAGCCAACGACAAAAACAACTGCTTTTAAAATAGAGCAATTACTAAATATTAAAATTTACCTGACGCGACAAATAGAGCCAATTTATGTATACATCGTATCGACGATCCAAAAAAAAGAGTTAGCTCTCTGCCAACGATAGGTTAATTACGGCTCGAATCCTGCAGCAACAATAGATGGAGTGAGAATAGTCGCCCTTCCCTTTTGTCTCTCTCATCGTGCCAAAATTACTCTTATAATAACACAGTAAGTCTGATGAATAGTACTTATAACTCGGAGTTGGTTTTCACGCTGACCTTCGCGCGGAAATTCAATGGATTTATAAATATTTATATTAATATTTTCTGAACTCTGCAAGATATCGAAATGAAACATACGAATATTTAGGTTAAATCTCCTTTTTTAAAACCCTCAAATCTTTATTGAAATCTGTTGAGCCGTTTCGGAGCCTATTCGAGACAAACTTCCAGACAAACAGACACTTTAGTTTTATTTATTGGTAACTCAAATTTATTGGTAACTCAAATTTATTAGAACCAATTCACCACAGTAAAATCAACCCGGAATTTGGTGGTTGGCCTCCCTAACAGTGGTTAAGAAGAATAAATCCGTGTCACATTTGAATGAAACGTTTAAAAATCACAAACTTATCGAGATGTGAAAGACGCAGAATCTTGGTGCTTCACTAATCACCACGACACGATACAAAAATTATCACCACGAGTAAATTTGTTTTTAGAACGAAAGATAGTGGTCACTGAATGAAACTGCGTTGCACAACCTACGTGGAAGCCTTTCATGCATCCTACGCTCAGTAATGCATGCCACTCAATTGAACTTTGGAGTCCGTGAAGCCACAAAACAATTATAAGATGCACTGCACCTGCATACAATAAACACGAGAACTATGCATCTTGGAACGACACCTCTACGTTAATTATCGCCCACACCCCTACAGAAACCTACTCTTAACTATTATAGCATGCAGCAAATATTTACTGTATAGTTGTATTTCAATGTATTTATATATGTTTTCATATCTATAAGGTCGTGTTTAAGAAAGCTGTTCAACTTTGTATTGTTTCATGATTAAAGATTTTAGCAGACTTTATAAATTAATTTGAAAAACAAAACCTTACCTTACGGCCAACATTATTATTTTTTCTCAGTCGGAATTGGATTGTTAATTGCTATAATATTCGTACGATTCAACTAATGATTCCGCTTTGAGGGTTATAATAAAATCTTTCATGGATGGAGAGTTCTCGGGATTCCAGTCGGGTGATGTCATTTGTAATCCACAACGTTTCTATGCCTGACACCGCCATCTTCTTCACTGATGCTGGATGAAGAGTTCTCGGGATTCCTCACTGAAGAATATGCCAGTGTCAGCCATAGAAACGTTGTGGATTACAAACGACATCACCTGACTGGAATCCCGAGACCTCTTCATCCAGCATCTTCGTCGGGAAAATCTACGTTCTCTATTAAAATCTTTCATCTCTCTCTCTCTCCACACATAAAAAAATAGAATTTATGTTCGTCGTTTACAAAGTCCCTGTTTTATTTGTTATACATGCACTCTGATGCCGATTATACAAGCTTGAAAGTAGTCTTTTGATGACATAAAATGAACGTCACCACCATCGGAACGGGCTGCGTCCGTCAGCGTTGGGATTGTGGCAACTTTGGCTGTTCAGGCAGTCAGGTTGATTTTAACCTTAAGGAATCATTTTACTTGTCGTTTGAACGTCCCACGCTTTAGTGATGACGTATTGAAAACCAAAGCGAACTGCCTTCTCGTATATGGGAAAATCGTGTTGGGCAGTCCCGTAGTCCTAGTTCAGTGACCGCTGGCCGGTGTATACATCAAGTAGGTTTAGAACAGTTGCCGTACACTGTTTTATGTGCATTAATTGCTAGTTTGAAGTTTCGGTTTCAGTAAGTAAGAAGAAATAAATTGGTTAATACATTAAAAATGGCCAAAAGAAATTAACTGTAAAAATGAAAGATATACTTCCACCACAATCTTTTTGATGTACTAAAAATAATATATGTGGGGCCACGAAGACTGCGGTTAAAATTGATGGAGAGTCGATACGCTGACCATGTATCACTCCATATTCGGAAAGTGTCGATGAAAGTCCGCAGTCGTCCTGGTAGGCAAAGGCCGGAATGCAGACTAGAATGCCATAGGAGGAAGAAGAAGATTTATATGTGTATAAATTTTAAATCTTTACGAAGATTTATAAGGAAGTTAAGAGAATTTACTTACGCCTAATATATAACGGACCAGTGATCGCCACTGAGTCACATTATTTGGAAATTTTTTCCTTTCCTTTCTTGACCCAAGAGTAGAATTTCTTCATTAATAATCTAATTTCTATCTATAATTTTCTGTAATTAGGTTCTATTTTCAATATTTCTTTCTCAAATTCTCTTCCAATTTTTTCATGTTTATCGCCTCCCGGCGTCAATAGCGTTCATAAATGCCGTAAGCAATGAAACTATGAAATATGATTTTAATAAGTATGCTATCCAAAAACTATATAAGAAAACTATTTTCAGCAGATTTCAATATTTACATATTCAACATGTTCAAGCTAACCGAAAATACTAACTGTGGTGGTTTAGGAAATACTGCTCCGTTAAATTTAAACCCCTATTAAAATATAAAATGAAAACGTCATTTAGCGTCAACGTGAGAACATTGGGCATATTGGATGGTTGATCTTTTACTGTGGATTGACTTGGCTGCTTCGTCTCGGATGCTCGGACGCTAGTGGTGGAAGGTGATGAAGTCACTTACCACATCTTCTGATGTCCTCTACTCTCCCAGACTGCTGGAGTTGAAAGTTAATTGACCAAGGGTAAACTTCACGAATGGTAGTAGAGGTGGACTGCAGTATTCCACCTCTAACCTCTGGACAGACCAAATGCTTCTGCCCAGGTAAGGAGACTCTGGACGCAGACTGTCCACTCTTCAGAGAGGACTCTGATTCTCCACACAGACTATCCTCTAAACTCTTTTTCAACACGACCCGATTTCTTATTTCCATCTGGAGCAACAATCACAGTTTGTATTTTGGAAGGAAACACGCCCCGAATCAACCGCGAATTTAATAAATTTTCGCCTTTTTGCCACATTGCAAGTTCACCTCTTTCTACTCGCAGATTTCACACTTATAGTGTTAAAAGCAGCTCAACTCAGGTCAACCCCTTTTCCAAACGATTCCCTGCTTTCTTTCCCCTGCGTCGGAAATGGAACATAAGACGTATCTCTCCATGCAACCAGCCAGATACTAAAAGGATTCTGACAATCCTTGAAATATACTGTGATAAGAACCGCGGTGATCGATTACAAAGACACATGGTCAGGAATTTAGGCACCACCTGCGATGGTTCTTTCCGCAGGAATGAATTAAATTAAATAAATCACGTTATGTGATTATTATATAAAAAACGAAAAATAAATTACACTTGAAATTTCTATTGGTCTGATCTCCTCAAATTTAACAATTCCGAAGGGCTAAACAAATAAGAATCTTTTCCGCAGAATAAACCGTGGTGATTTTGGGTTATAAACACGTGCAGGTGGTGATACAAAGCCAACACTCACCAAAAGCCGGAACAATCAGGAACTCTGGGACGCTGGCTTTTCCAGGAGTGTCTATCCCAAAGAAATCTCTGAGACGACGATAATTTTTCATCCCTTCCTCTCTACTTTTTACAACCTTTCATTTGTCAACCAATGGTTGGACCCTCATCACCTCCGTCCCCGTTCTGAGCCGGGGCCAAAAATAGATGTATTTGTACCCTTTAGGGATTTTCCAGCGTCATCCTTTATCCCAAAGGCTCCAACTCTTGGCTTTATGTTGGCCATTGTCTTACTACAAATGAAATTATAATAAAATGAAATATAATGCACCATAATACACTTATTCTACATTAAAATCTATTTTATTCTACTTAATATCTAGCACAATACACACGTGGTTTACTATAAAATCAAATATAATTACTTCATAATTACCACCACCACAACAACAATTTAAATTAACGTCTGGTGAAATAATCTCTGTAAGCTTAAGATGAAAACCAACGTCGAAACGTCCAGTATTTTCAAATCGCTTTTTCCGTAAACTGTCCCTCATACCAAAATTTGTCTGAATAATAAGGGCATTCCTTCCTTCCTCCATGGCTCTACAGCCCATTGAGGACCTGGGTCTACCGAACCGACTGAGGACTGTCATCTTGCATGACACATTCCGAATTTGGAGTGACGCGTGGTCAGCGTATCGATCCAGCAACAGTATAGTAAGGGTATACTATTTATTATTAATACTGTTTTATTATGAACCCACACAAACTTAAATTTAATTAGACACTGAACCATTTTACAGCAACATATCTCTCAAAAGACTGTCTAGTTGTAAATAACTAGAAAACGGTAATACAATGACATTCTCGAGCTAATTACTTCAAGAGTTCTCATTTGCATTTAATTTGTAAAAAGAGATTTATAATAAAATACATTTATGTCAACTGGGTATTCCTTTTCCAACTATGTATTAGTGAGTGTTTGCCAAAGATAGAAGTATATATTAAAAAATAGGAATAAACCTGTTGTAATATGATTATATAGCAATGATACTACGGGAAATATGAGTACGTACGGTTCATAAAACGACACTCAAAACCCCTTTGCCAAGAAAAATAATTTTCTTAAAATATATAACAAACTGTCCCGTATTCCCTGTAATTGGCTAGTTTAACGAAAAGAGTTATTATACATTTTTTAAATTTGATAAACATTATTGCTAAGAAATGACCTTATTTATGGAGCAACCGAAGAATGGAGTATAGTATTCAGTCAATACGAAAGAACAGTTGAACAGTAAAAAAATACCAAACTTATAAACTTCTATAACTAAAAATTTTAATTCGACCTAGCTCACAATTTGACGTTTTTTATTTTAAAACAAGCTATACCCACGACTTCGTGAGCGTGGAAATAGCTCTTTTTATTTTGCCCTAAAAACGAAAGTACGGTATCATTTATTTATGATCGCGTCACGGAGAACCTTATAACTCGCAGTTGGTTTTCACGCCGCCGTTCGCACGACAATTCAATGGATGTATAAATATTAACATTTTTTTTATGAATTCTGCAAGATGTTGAAATGAAAAATATACGAAAATATAATTTAATTTTATGTTTGAATCCGTGAAATTATCATTGAAATCCGTTAAGCTGTTTTGGAGCATAAACAGATCACTAGTACAGGCAACCCACATTCACTTTTTGGAGATTCTAACGCATGTATACAAAGAAATCTTCTCGTACATTTAATATTTATATTATATTAGTATTATTATCAAAATTAAATATGCACGAATATTAAAATTAAATTTATTGTCTTTAAACCCTCAAATTTTCTTTGAAATCCGTTAAGCCGTTTCGGAGCCTATTCGAGACATACATACAGACAGACACTTCAATTTTATTTATTGGCATAGACTAACGCTTTACTAAACCTTCAAAATTTAATTTTTACATTTTAAATTCAATTATTAAGCACCGAATCTGTAAGACTCATAATAATATGCGACATACTTCATGCTTAGACAAAAATTGTTTCCGCGTGGCTAACGTGAAGTTTTGAGATATGAATTAAATTTATTAATTCAATCATAAAATTTGTTTCAAGTCCCCTTACTTTTTATGTAAGATATTTATTTATAAAATAAGTCAAAAATCAGTTTCCATGATTATTTTCCTTGAGTAGAACGAGTGTCTATATATTTTTTCGTTTAGCTTTAACCTCCTGCATTGAAATATTGCCATAGTTATATTATGAAATTTTGTTAAAGAAGCTGAGACACCTACACATATTTTAGGAGGTGTATGTACTGGGGTCGAAGATATTGGGCATACGGTAAGAGTTGTACTGATCCCATTGGATTACTCAACCAACTGCCTCCAAAAAGAAGTAGGGATACAGAGAAGGGAATGCTGCGACCCCACAGCACACTCGTTTCCCGTTATTCGGAATAGTGTGAGAATAGTACCCAATGCCCGATCTACCTGATACAGGTTTTCCTGTATCTGTTTAGGTGAAACACTGGGTAAGATCCTTAAACTATAGCCCGGGGGCCCTAGTCAACTCTTGGCTACCTTGCCCTACCTTCCGCATCCCCCCTTTTCAATTCCCTTCCTATGCTATTAAAGGGGAGTTGCCTGTTTCAGGATCACCTTCATGTAGCCGTTACCCAAAAAAATTGTTTAGTACTTCCTGAATTTTATGTCTCAGTTTAAATATTTCTCAGTAATATTTCTGCTTGCAGTAAAATTTTGTATCCCAATATTGTGTAAATTTAATGATTTCCTTGTGGATCTTTATAGGACATGTCGATTTCTGAAATACATTTAATTTTAAATGTGAGCTTTCATAAGGAATAAGTGACTTAACGGTGTAACAGTTTTTTTCTCCAAGGTCATTTACGTAACATCAGACCACATTTGTACAAATAAGGTGTGGCGTTAATCAGAAAACAGAAAATCCAATATTTATCTGATCACATGAGTTGAAGTATGGTCATTATTTAAGTTCATTCAAGTGTATTCTTTCTACGTTTATAAAGGAGTTTCTTCAATCCTACAGGTTCACTAGTAATCATGTGGTCCTCGGCACTCGTTGTCACCTTTCTGCTCGCCTCTGCTTTAGCTGGTGATTTTCTTTATCTTTTCTGATTTAATCATTATAATAGAATAATAAATTATGTTTTTATTGATAGCAACGGGAAAGTTAAATACGGGGAAGTAATGTTCTTATTTAATTTTTTAAATGTAGAACTAAGAGAAACAAAGTAATACACTTAAAGATTATTTTTTATATTACCAATATAATTTAATTATTCATTGTTCTTTTTATTTCAGGAGAGCAATGGCAGAAATTAATAGGCAAGTACTTTCAAATTTCACCTTCTAAATAACATACATTACATCAATAGCTAAGTACACAGTGATAACTGAATCGTCGGCGAAAAAAAAAGTAACCAGGAGAATAAATATTTACAAACTTTAATTTCGGATAAACAATGTTTACAGAGATAATATTAAATTTTGCCGTTTTTTTATTTCCGTGATCCTTGAATACGTACTGCGCTACATTAAAAACAGAAATTTAACTTTATTAACAGATATAGTGTCTTCTAAATTAGCTATATGCTCCTACTTGAGCTTAATTGAACGGAATAACAAATAACTGTGACAAAACACATTTCATGCAATTTCACACACACAACTCAACTTAACAATCTATAACACTTAAATACTACAACAAAAATGTAAATAAAACTTCCTCTGTTAAATTCTTAATTATATTGGACTGATCAGATTAATCAATTACTTCAGAAACTCATATGCTGTAAGAGCAATGTCCACCTTCAGTGATCTAAAAACAAGAAAATTAGTATACTTTGCATATTTCCATTCTGTTTTATCATATGGCATTATATTTTGGAGAAACTCAGCAGGCATAGATAAGATTTTCATTATTCAAAAACGTGTTATTAGAGCAATATGTCAGGTTACCTCACGAACTTCTTGCAGAACTCTGTTCAAAAAGTTAGGTATTTTCACTTTGACGTGCCAATACATTTATTCTTTGATGTTATTTGTAATCACGAATAGGCACTTATTTTTGAATAATTCTGATATTCATCCCTTCAATACAAGGAACAAAAATAATCCGTACAAAAAATGTAAAACATTGTCAATTGCACAGAAAGGTGTGCATTATTCTGGGATATCCATCTTCAACAGACTGCCGCACAGAATTAAACAGTTGTCCGATAACCAAGGTAAATTTAAGGCTGAATTATCCTCTTTTTTGCTTAGCCACTCCTTTTATTCAGTAAAGGAATTTATAGAAGAAACGGAGACGAGTAATTAGTTCATGTTGGAATCGCCTTTCTACAATGAAATTGTACAGAATTCCACTTCATTATTATATATAATAAAATAATGTAATAAATGTACACCCTGACTCATTCCACATCCTTGAAGCTTAGCTTCTTTTCAGGATCTACGGAATATGATTATTATTATTATTTCTACTTCCTTTGACTTGAATTCTTCACGTATTTCCTAGAAATATAGTGTGAATAATGTTGTTAGTGAATTGTAGGTGAGCCTGGCTTAGGTTGTTGAATCGGTCCTTGGACTTCGAAATGGATTAGTTCAGTGTTAGAGCGGCAGCCAGGAAAACGGGAGGTCCGGGGTTCGAGTCAATGGTCCGGTCGACATTTTTCCATCATCGTATCTCTTCTAAATCAGATCTAGTGTCTTTATTAATTGAAAATAATTAAGAGCATGAATGTTAGGCCCCCTAGAGAGTATCGGAAAAATTTGGTTGTAGACCACATCTTCCAATTCACATTAACTTTAGTTTAAAAATTTACGACTTATCACTATACACATGTCTCTACATAGCATTAGATTTGTCTGATTCCAACTGCCCTTTCCGTCTTTCTCAGAGTAAGTGAGTGAATGTTCAGATGTTTTGTCAGTGTAATTAGTGTTTAATTCACCATCTTTTCGTGAACTATGCATTACCTTTGTAAGTATTGGTTTCCAATCTTTTTATACGCACGTCACCTCTCGTGAACCTCTCGTGTTCAAGCAATCTGTATTTCTCTTTCTGTACCTTTATCAGTTATTAAGGATTATAATTGAATATTTGGCTTCATTAGCCTTACCCGCGTACTTCAAATCTTTACTTTTTCCATAATTTTAATTCTTTGTAGTACAGTTATTGAAGTTTTCTGTCGTTCAGTATCTTCCTGCGGTCTAACCGTTTGTAGCATATAATGAAGTTGTACAGAATTCCACTTCATTATTATTTATGTTTAAAAGTTAGAAACGCATGCACTCTAATCGGTAAATCTGGTAATGATGGTGGCATTCTAGCTAACGAGTACAGCTTCCAGGCAGCAATTCATGTTGATTCAACGAAAAGTAAAATTATCTCAAACACATTAACAATTTCAATTTATTTAAATTTAGGTGATGGTAATTCTTTCTGTTTTCATTACAGTTAAGTGGAATGCTCCACGCAACAACGAGTCATTCTTCGATCTACCAACATCAGAACCTGAAGCTATATATTCGGGATGGATAAATCCTCCTGAATCAGCAAACGAAACCTACCAAGTATATTGTATGCCTGGAGATCCCAGAGTGTGCACTGTATATAACAACAACGGTGCATTAATTGCCTTGGATTTGTCGGTAAGATACAGAAGTCTCCCCCCCCCCTTTCCTCTGTGTCTTTTGTGCGGGTGTGGGTATGGGAAGCTATGATTGAGTGCGCGATCTCTCGTTCAACCACTCGGAAAGGATAAAGTAACTCATCTTTCAGATGGAAAAATACGTCTTTCGTTACCTAGCAGATACACCTTTGCAATGAAACTACCATACATAACATAAAAAAATGAATAAACCAACCAAACTTCCCAGTTATTTAGGTAACGTTAGTATTTCAGAAGTAGCTTAATCGACCACACCCAGTCATCATAATTAGTGTTCTGTCAAACGGAAGGTTCCCGGTGCCACGGCTTTTTCCAATTGCTTCTGATCCATGCCATCAGCTTAGTATTTTTGTAATTCGCCAACTTAATCTATCGCTCAGCTTTAATATTCCCCTCCCCCTCCTTTTCACGTCTTTCTGTGTTCGTTCTAAAGCTGTAGTGATGATCCATGACCCACCCTTTTTGCTTTTCTTTTCATGATTTCTTTTAACAGAGTCCTTCCATCCCCTTATTCTTCTCAGCAACTCTATCTTATCTTCTCCATTTTTCTTCATATCCAAATATGCCTTTATCCTATCTCTTTTTCTCTTTCCTCTTGTCCATGTCACATCCATACATAACACCACTCCAAACATTGCAATTTACAAATCTTTTTCTCAATTATATGTGCAGATTTTCCAGTAGTAGTAAATTTTTCTTGCCATACAGTTTCAGCACTTTTTCCAGTCAGAAATCGTTTGATTTAGATTACAATACGAAGTCCTTACCCGTCGTACAGGCCTAATAATTTATTGAACTGTAAAAACTTATCTGTCTGGGTTTTATATTCTGATTTAGGTGTAATGTGCCTCCAGTATCCGTCTATCAAAGATTTTTGAGTAACTAAAATTTAATCAAAGTTGAAAATGACTTACATTTTTATACCTTTTTTTTCGGACACAGATCAGTAAATGTTTAAGATCTTCTACATAGATTTTTACCCGTGACCGTTCCCCAACAACAGTAAATTTTTCTATCTATGGGCTTCTTCCTTTTCTGTCTTATCGAATAAATGCAACTCCGACGCACAAGCACTAATCTCCGGGGTTCGCCAAAAATTGGTATTAACGCTTGACGATATCAATATTGCTAAATTGTTCCAAATACATAACCTTCATCGAAATTTTTAGAATTTAAATAAATGTGGGGCATACAAAATTTTGCCTCATCACACATGTGTTAGAATGCTCTGTTTCAAGACGCGTGCTTAGACAAACCAACATAGTTGCAACAGCCACGAGTGCGTAACGTGCTCACTAATTCTCGTAAACTATAAACCATTAAAAATAAGAAGTTCCCTGGCGTGGTGGTTGCCACACAGCAAAGCAACATTATACTACTTCACAACTCACTACCCTCGCAGATCACATTTTCGGATTATTTCAGGCATTGTGATTAGATCATTCAAAGTCACAGCCCTCGAGCCAACCAATCGTCGTAGGTCTTTTTATTTTAAACAGTCAGAGAGAGAGGCAGTCATAAGATTTAACAGCAGTTCGAAAATGTAAAGTACATCCAGAAATATAAAACATTTTTCAATATCCAGTTCTCATTATATGTTTAATGAATAAAACTGAAACTTAAAACTTCATACAAATTTATTAAAAACGACAGAAAACAATTTTGTGATATATATTCGATATACTCTGATTTATTTCGGCGATATTTTCACAGTGATGGAGCAGGATTTTATTTATAAAATGTCCAATATACGTAGCTCTTACTACTTTCTGGAATCACAGATTGACATACGTTTTCGTGTCTCTCGTGTCCCATTATTTGTATGACTTACGAATAAAACGGATGGTTATTAACTACATCGTCCGCGAATTTTTACTTCTCCCTCCGCGTGATTCTTATGTCATTGCTATCATATACTTAGGTTGTGTATAAACTTTTCTCTCTTTGGTCCTCTTTCCCTGGCATTGTTTTCTATACAGTATTATTAGCATAAATCCATGATGCCGACAGGAAATGAATACCAGAAAACGATTTAATGTTGTGACACTGCATATTTTTAATGAAGTGATAGGGCAAAATGTGTCTAGTGCATTTGAGATGTGATCAATTTTCTTGAAAATTTCTGACGCTTAAATAGAAGTTTGCGATAAATTTTTAAGGGCACATAAAATGTGTTAGTTTTTAGGACAATTCTTGTAGTAAATAATAAATTAAAAAACGGCCAATAAAGTCAGCATTAAATATATAACTTTTATTAACAAAAGCGACGTTTTATCTCCATTTTGAGATTTCCTCGGGCTTACTACAAAAAATTTTACAATAAATTAATTCTGAGTTATGTCTTACAATTTTTTAATTTATATATAAATAACATGGTTAAATACTTACAAATTTAGCAATACATCATATTTCTTCTTTTAAACAATGTTAAAATTTAACTGCCGAAAGCACTCATTGTTACACGTCATTTCGGCCGTAACTGTCCATGGAGATGGTCCGCGACACCAAATTCATCACATAAATTCAATAATCTTTTCGACTAAAGAGAAATATGATGTACTGCTAAATTTGTAAGCTTTTCACCATGCTATTTATATATAAATTTAAAAAATTGTGACATAGAACTCAGAATTCATTTATTGTAAAATTATGTTTGTTGCAAGCCTGAGGAAGTCTCAAATGGAGATGAAACGTCGCTTTTGTTAATAAATAGTAATATCTTTAATTCTGACATTTTTGGCCGTCTTTTTTTATTTATTGTAAATATTTAAGTCAGAAAACTATTATGTATTCTTGTAGTAGTTCAGTCTTTATCTGTGTAGTGTATTCCGAAGCTTAATTATTTATGTTTTGCTTATGTAAAATCCTACTTTCTCCTAAAAAGGCTAACGGAGAATAAATTTATCTATGTATAAAACCTTGACATTAAATAAACGTCGCGACTTAAGCTTCTATCAGGCACGATACGTTTTCTTGGCGTGGACAATTAATTTGATGTATATATTTTCAATATTTCAGCTTAAATTAGCAAAGCGATTCCGTGCAACATTTCATGAATAAAAATGAAACCTGAACCCACACAATTTATTAAAAAGTATAGTAAATAATTTCGTGGCATATATGATCAAATACGATTTATTTATTTCGGCGATGTTCTTACAATGATGCAGTTGGATTTTATTCCTTAAATGCCAAATTTATATAGCTCTTGTCACTATTTTTTATCACCGTTTGACAGACATTTTCGCGTATTAAATGTCCCGTTATTTTTATGACGTTGAAATCATTATTTTAACTATTTACTTTTCCCATAACCACTATAAAGCTGTTAGAGAATCAATAAACACTACAATTGTAATTTTTTTCAGCTTATTGTAAGGGAAGTAGACACCGGCTGCACTTCTTACAATTGGTCGAGCCCGGCGCGCAAGAGGCAAGTCAGATGGTATGAAGAAGTGTACACGTCCAGATTTTGGTTCAATTCCCCAGGTATTGCTAGGTTTTTATTTTATTTTTATTGCATTCATTATATCAGAGGACTATCATCAGAATTTGATTTTCAAGTATGTAATATCTTATTCGAACCTAAATATTGTTCATCAGCAGTTCCAATTCCTCTGACACAAAGCACTATTTTTTTTTCAATGTTCCGTACTGAACAGTAACGGTTTTCAAATAATGTTGATACTTGGCTTTGAGTGCTGCATTAATAGTCAAAATTCGAAGTCAAATTAGACACAAGAATTGAAATCTCACTCCAAAATATAAATAAATCAGTCTTAATTTACGTTTTTTTATTCTTACAGTAATATAATTAAAAATGTTTACAAAACTTTATAGCTACTGTAGACAGTGCCACCATCTCCGATTCTGGGAATTATGGTGACGGCTTATACTTGGGCAATGAAAGTGTTCCAGTAACCAATGCCACTTACCCACAAAACAACTATAGATGGCAAAATTGCATTCCAACAATGGGTAAATTGAATTTCATTGTTATGTTACACTTTAGTTCATTTATTTTCAATAGCATATCACTAATAAATTCTATTCCTGCAGGACGTCACTATTATTACAACATGAGTAGCTCCCTACCGTGTGAATATTTTAAACCAATGTTTCTTTTAACGAATGATCAAACCGGAAAACTTACTGGTTTCGGTTGGCAGAATTTTGGAACTTTTTCTTCATATTCACGAGTCTGGTTTGAAAATATATCAACAAATGCAATTCTGGTGAGTGCTAGTTTTTTAATAGTATTATAGTTTCTACAGAGTAACTCAATTAGAAAAAATCCTCATGTCTTAACGTAGGATAGATTTAAATATGAATCTCCGATAATGTTTAGTGCTTTAATATAATACTAGCTGGGTATCCGGCGTTGCCCGGTTATTAATCCGGTACATTATTTAATTCTTGGTCCACTCATACGTAAACCGATATCGAAAACGACACAATATGAACCTCAAATATACTCCCAGTATCTCGAGAGAGTCCAAATAGCCGCAGTACAATAAATAGCAGGAATAAACATATTTTCAGTATTCAAACGGAATAAAAATTTTCCCCCGCTTAACGGTTAAATTTTTTACTTAGATCGGATATTAAAGGTCATAACGTAATACAGCGACTCGCATTACACCGGTTTCGTCACCAAACTCGATACTTTCCTTTTTATTTTGATATAAGCAATTACTAAATTTTAAAATTTATCTGCCGCGAGGAATAAAAACAAATTATCAATTAATGTATACACCGTGTCGACGATCCAAATTAGTTCATTTTTTCTCAGCCTGCTACAACAATAGAGTAAGTGGGCTGAATGATATAGGAACGCGTAATAGGATTTGTAACTAACAGTTGGTTTAAACGACGCGCAATTCCAAGAAATCTTCCCGTAGAATTAATATTTTTATTTGTATTCATATTATATTAATATCTTCTGCAATTTATCGAAATTAAATATGCAGGAATATTTAAATTAAATATTCTTTTCTACATCCTCAAATTTTCATTGAATCAGTTGAGCCGTTTCGGATCCTATTCGAGACAAACGTACAGACAGACACTTCAATTTTATTTATTGGTATAACTAATAACATAGATTAATGTGGTAAAGCATGGAACGTGAAGGATGCAAAACTTCGTTATTGTTACTTCTCCAATCGTGATTATTGGTTAATTTCATATATAATTGACCCCACACACGTTACACCAAAACGTACGGGCCTCTGCGCAGGTCTAGTCTTGAAACTTATTACTACACAGTCTTGCTCAGTATCGTTTAGTCTAGAGATGGGCCAAACCGATTTTTGGAAATACATATTTTTTCTGCCCACTCACCACTTCTGATTCACTGAAATGAATCGTATCTTGATTCCATTGTATTTTAACTTCTCCCACCAAATGTGACAAAAAAATTTAGTAAAACTTTCACATATTTCGCAACTTAATAAATAAATAATTATAATAATTGAAATAAATGACTATAGATTAATGGTCTTGAATGGTATAGAATGGATTCTGGCTTCTTTAAAAGAAAGAAATGCATGGCTATCCGAGTATTTTAACTCATCCACTATCAAACAATCTATTTACATATATATATATATATATATATATATATATATATATATATATGAGTCAGGAAATGACATTGCCATGTTTATTAAAACAATTAATGGGGAAAGGACAGAGCGATACCTTCATCAGGAATTGGAATTGTACATACAATAAATCCTTCTGTGTGTGTGTTGCCTTTTGTTTGAATGGTGGTTGTATGTATGTATGTATGAGAGTGTGTATCAATATTTAAATATTGACACCTCTAAGGGTGGATGTGTTTGAATGAGTGTGTGTCAAGATGGGGGTGTTAGTATGCATCTCCCCAACCCCCATCAAGTCCTTGCCTCTTCCCAGACCCTTATTGAGAGAGAAAGTTGGTGACCTGGTGGGGTCAATTGTTTACGACCTAAGTTAGCAGAGCAGCAAATTTTGGCTGCTCAGTCGTCGGCTAGCCGATCACTGGAAATGTCTTCCTAACTTTCTGATGAAGGGGGCCGTGCCTCCGAAAATTCAAGTTCTCTAAACCTCATAAGGTGTCTACCATCTATGAACCTCAGGTAAGTGATCTTCTTTCTATCTCTCTGTCCTTTCCCCATTAATTGTTTATATATATATATATGTATATACGATTTCATTTTTATAATTATATATTGTTAATCATTAATGATAATAAAAAACTATGTGAAGTGATTTTATTAAGAAATAATAAAATAATCTTCAAATGTTAAGTTGGAAATTACAGGATTAGTTTTAGCGAGAATAGGTGGATGAATAGTGTTCCATGACTATATTCTGGACAATCAGATAAGATAAAATTATATTAACATTGGGCTACAAAAATTTTGTTCATATGCCATTATATATAATTTTGCTACAATAATCTCCACACAATAGTTTACTCAGAGAAACAGGGTATTTTAAAGTATTTAAGCACAAATTGTATTTTTTTTACTTACGGGTTTTCATTTATAATTAATTGATAAAGGATAATTAAGTATAAATAATTTTTTCCTAACTGCTTCGGTTGGGATTAGTGGATGGAACGGATCGGATTTAAAAAGACACATGTGCTTATATGAGTTTCTACGAGCGGGCATTTCCATTACGAACATTATAATATAAATAGCGTGGCGTGGATTTCATGGTGTAAAGGAAAATAGACGCAGGCTATAGGAAAATCAAAGAAACATTCGGAGAGAAAAAAACTAGCAAGAACACCAGGAAAGCAGATGGGAAGCCAATTCTTGACAAAGAAGAAAAGGCGAAAAGATGGAAGGAACATCTAGAAGATCTGAAAAAGAGTGAAACCCTGGATCAGTCAGTCATAAAAGAAGAAGAGGAAGTGGATAATTAACAGTTAGACGACAAAATTTTAAGGTCTGAGTTTGACAGCGGTAAAGCACCAGGAAACAATAACATTCCAGGGAGTACTTGAGATCATCAGGCGAAGAAGCAATATCATGACTATTCAGGATAGTTTACGAAACAGGAAGATATTAGAAACAACATAATTATCTCTATACCGAAAAGACTGGGTCTGAAAGTTGCGAACAGCATGCATGCAAAATATTAACGAAAATAGTATATGGAACGTCATATAGAATTCAAGTTTGGAGATCAGTTTTGTTTTAGGAAGAATCTAGGGACAAGACAAGTGATATGGACTCTGCGTTTAATTTTAGAAGACAGGCTAAGAAAAAACTGGCCTGCGTTCATGACATTTGTAGATTTAGAAAAAGCTTTTGATAATGTTAACTGGAACGAACTATTAAAGGTTTTAAACATGAAAGGATTAATAAACCGTGAAAGAAAAATTATTCATAACCTCTACTGACAGCGGTCAGCAGTAATTAGAATTGAAGTGTAAGAAAAGAACGCAGAAATCAGGAAAGGAGTAAGACAAGTCTTTCGTCCATACTCTTTAGCTTATATACAGAACAGTCGATGAAGAAATTTAAAAAATGAATATGGAAAGCGAATCAAAATGCGAGGAGAAGAAATAAAAACCCGAAGATTTGACTATGGTATTGTGGTATTACGGGACTAAGAAGAACATAAATGGCATGAACGTGATCTTGGAGGAAGGGTACATCATGAGGATTAATAGAGGAAAACCCAGGTTATGGAGTGTAGTATGGGAAATAGTAGAACAGCAAAGGTTGTTAGATTGGGAAGGGATATTTTGAAGGAAGTTAAGGAAGTATTCTTATTTGGTAGCATAATAACAAGGGATGGTAGCGGTATAGTAGACATAAAGAGTAAGGAATGCTTTCGCAAAAAAGAGGAATTGACTTACGGCTAATATAAGTAGGAGTATTAGGAAATCATTGTTAAAATTATCGTCTGGAGTGTGGCGTTATATGGGTGTGAAACGTGGACGGTATGAGTTGCAGAAAGAAAAATAGAAGCCTTTGATGTTGTGCTATAGAAAATCAGATGGGTTGATAGGGTAACTAAGCAAGAAGTTATAATGAGAATAGAGGAGAGAGATCAATTTGGAGGACATTGACTAAGAGAAGGCATAGATTAATAAGCCACGCTTTTAAACATAAGGGACTTGTAAAATTAGTATTAGATGGAAGTGTGTTGGGGTGAGAACAAAACAGAGAAGCCAAGGATAGAATACGCTAAGCAGATAGTAAGGATGCGGTAGCTATGAAGAAATGAAAAGTCGTGCGCAGGATAGGTTAGAATGGAGAGTTGGATCGTACCAGTCTTAGGACTAATTACTACAACAACGTGGCAATACCAGAGCTCGGTTTCCCCCATTCCTTGACTCTCTCGGCGCTCCATAAGCGTCAATGAATAATTAGCGCTCCCTTAAAATATACCTTAAATCAAAAAAAGAGAAATTATATTTATAAAATAATAAAGTATTTTCAAATATGTAATGTACAAATATTTAAGTAAACTTGGCTATGTTTCAGTATCAATATTGCCTTTTGGATACGACGTTATATAAAATGTTTCTGAAAGGGAGATAAAAATAAATATTTATATTATTCTTAATTGTTGGAAGAGATTATACATTGTTTTCTTAGATCTAATTTCTGATATTCCACATATCCTTGGACTTAGTGACCTTTAACTTCAATTAATTCAGTCCTTTTGAATTTTACTTCTATTTTGTCTCTGGTATTCTGTGTTTATACGAATATGAATATATTTTTAACTTCTCTTGCCGCTTATGGAGCACAGAGAGAGTTGGTACTCAAGTAGTGTGGAAAACCAGTCACGCTGCCAACTGTGGACAAGTCGTGGCATTGCCACTCTATATATATTACAATGCTCTTTGATTCACTCACTCTTTCAAAGAGCTACTAGTGCGCGCACCCATGGATCGGGCGCTTGTCTAGTGTTTTACTCACTCTGGTTCAAAGAGACAGGACCGGAGCAGAGTCAAAGGATTACCACTCTTTTCTTCCACGGAATCTGTTCTCGATCAGATCTCCACCTCTAATTTAGTGATTTATCTGAGACGCCCTTACATATTTAAGAGCAGGTCTCCTCATACTTAATAAAGGTGTTTTGATCCATATAAAAGTCTTCATTTTTTATCTGGTATAAACAGACGGTCGGCACTTGTCTGCGGAGTTCAGGTCTGTAGATAAGTGTAAGGGGTCAATAAAGAACACTATCAATAATCCTGGTCTCATATTCACTGGTAACAACAAAATTCTATTCATCATTTATACACGAAATAATACGTCATGTCATTCCCTCATCTCACAAAATATTGTAGTTGTTAGATAATTTCGTATAAAGTAATTAAAATTGTCTATACTCATCAAAAACTCCATAAGTTATTTAATTGAAAAAATAGTCACACTTTGTTTATGGCTGCTATTTCTAATGAAGAAAAAATTTATTTTATTTTTCAGGCCACTATTCCACAAACACCAACATGCCTCACAGATTGGGTTAAAAAATGTGGAATTGTTTCTGCCCACGTTTTCTTGATTTCTGAGCCTTGGACCCAGAAATGTGGTCCAGCTGCATAAATGCACATGCCAGCTTGACGGAAACCTGTAAAAATCATTGTATACTAACTACCATTTATATGTATTTCAACGAATGTAAGGGGTAATTGTTGGTTAAAAATTAAATAATTGTTGTTTTTTGAAGAGTTTTATTTTCTTAATCATTTCACATCCTGTCGTGGAATTTACTGTAGCAGGATTTTTACAAATTAATTTCCACCGTAATAACATGGAAACGATTCCTTCCTCAACTAGAAAATTTGAACGTCTTGCTGTTAAACCGTGTTTTAGTTTCGATAATAATACAGTTCGTTTCATATTGAACGAGACAAACAGAATAGCATAGTACAGATTTTGTAATATATTTACCTGAAACAAATTAATTCTGAAACTACTATTATCCACGTTTATTTGGTAACAGCAACAAGATACCACATTGGTATAAAAAGCGTACGTCAGTATCTGAACGATGATAGTCTTCCCCATCGATGAATTGGCCGTGCTGTGCCAAACGATATAGCATTGCTTTGTTAGCCACCGAGAACCCCAGATCCTACCCCTAGTGATTTTTTCCTATGGAGTTTTATTAAAAACAAAACGTTCGTGCCATTTCCCCATGGCATTATTGCAAATGAAGCAGCTCGAAACATTAACAAAGGTCATTCATTCTATGGTTATTGTGGCAGGAACTGGAACACCACAGGAAGAGCACACATAGAACATCTATAGAAACTTGTATAACTGTAGTTACACTATAAATTTTATTTATCAAAATAAAGTAATAACAGAGTTGACGGGTATGATCTATTTTTCTCTCTGTATTATGTCCAACATATACTGAGTAATTAGAAATTAATTTAGAAATAATATATCACTTAAAGTCTGTTTCTCATATATATATATATATATATATATATATATATATTTATTTATATGAATGAAATTAAACGACACAAAGTTTTTATTCAATTTCCACATCGATTCATCCTCGCATTTGAGAGTACTTCGGGTAAATTTCTTCAGGGTTTCAGAAGTAGTACTTTAAAGTTAATTAAGACAAAAACACAGACGTCATCAATTTTATTAATATTTACTTATCGTTGTAACACGATATCCTTTCCTCTCCTGATTCATCAACATGTTTAATTCCAATTCCATAAACTTTAAGAGGCCAACTGACGGTCAGTATTAAAAGAAACTGCCAGTATTATTGAGTGTAAGTGGTGGACTGACACCGATAATCACGGATATCTGGATATTTTGATATCTTATCGTCAATCTTGGGGGTAGTTTAGACTCGCCCAGACCCCGCTTCCAAAGTGGTGGGTCCAAGACAAATAATTTATACCTGCTACCCCCGTTTTCCGTTGCTGAGAGGTTAATGACCCTATAGCGGCCCAGAAGAAGCAGCTTTCTCAATAGTTGCAAAATTTTATACAATTCTTTTTCAGTCTTCTCGCAAGGTGGATGCCTCGATTAAAGAGATTCGGACAAATTTTTCAGAAAGTGGACAATATCCGATACATGCTACGTCACGTGCTACACATTCACTGTCGTCAATTTATTCTATATTCACGGGAAAGGCACTTGTGGTTGAGGTGTAATTAATATTGCTGCAGAGCTTGGAGTTTAATAAAATAAATGTAAGATAAGCGGTACAAGAGCCTGATTACGTGGCCTAAAGGAAACAATAATATCCGATAGGCAAAACGAATGTCAGTTACAATAAAACGAGAAAATTCTCATGACCAGGCGTTTCATTAAAATTATTAGCGGCAGTAATTTTATGTATAAGTTCTTTTTAGGAGTAAGACCTTATTCATATTTCATATTGTATAATTAAAATAATCGTAATAAATGTTAATAATTGCCAGCTTATTTCTACCCTGAAGATTACTTCACTGGGATTTATATCCAAACTGAGACATGCAATAGGCGAAGTAACAATTTAGGACATATATCAACCTATTTATTACACTAATCAACTTTCACCCCCCTAACGGATCTCTCCAAATAAATGCATAATCATATTACACCAATTTGGACCCATTATTTTATTCTACTATCTTTTTTCTACACAGATGCACTTCAATCATTTCGAGAAATTTCTTGAACCCCTGCTTGTTAAGAAATAATGTATTTGTCGCTGAAATGTTAACAGTAAATAAATACGTATACTTTTCGCGAGTTTTAACGATTCTTTCACGCAACATCAACGCTTCGCTGTTCTTTTAGCACAAGACGGCACTTTCACTTGAGAACGATGGCAGATACGCCATCGAAACGTCGTGGCTCTAATTTCATTTAACCCGGGCGGAAACCCAAGAATTGTTATTCAAAAAAATTGAAATAAATATTTTTTTTATAATTCTGCTTTGTCCGAACGTTGCAAGTATAGTTGGTAACAATAGAAAAACTGGAGAATGACATTAAGGTAGCCAGTATTAAAAATAAAATAATAAAATTGTGTTAGAACAAAATTAATGTCAACCAAAGTGAAACGTTATATATCAATGATAAATATTTGGCTACCTTTGTGTTCACATTCAAATTAACGTTGAAGTAGATACTAGCTGTAGTAGCGTGCGTATTTATTTTTAATCAATTTAGTTCGTTAAACAGATTTTTTTCTGCTTGGGAGAATAGACGAGAGAAAGCGCGGGAAATCTGGAAATCTTTTCCAGCCAAGAAAAATGACCGTGAGGGGAGGAGGAAAAAGCTGGTCCTGGGATGAAGTGAAAGTTTTTTGACGCGGTCTAGGCATTCGGGGTGGAAACTCAAGAAGGAAAGTTACGCGGAGGGGCGTAAACGTTTACGGCTCAGACCTTTTTGCGTACGCGACGGAGAACACAAAACGAGGGAGAAGTGATTGAACGAGTGGACCCTGCCGAATTTGCAACCGACTTCCAAGGAGAGACGCTATGTTGGTAGCGCAATTTTACTTTTTCTCCGGACCATATTCCTCGGTGACAAGCAACCAAGAATAACAACGTTCTCGTCGATAGCCATTCTGTGTGGAACCTGATAAGTAATTGTCGTCTTAATAATAATATATATTGGAGTCAAATTCGTCTATAGACAAGCCAAAGTCACATAGTTTGTTCCAAAGACTGGGAAAGGCCAATTCATCACTACTGAAAGCATGCCGATATACAGGATTATAAATATTGTGCTTTTTTTAAAAAAAAAATCGTTGAATCGTTGGGCTACTATTTAAAAGGAAACCAATGTTTCTATAAGGTATTTCCCCCGATATTAAATAGTTTAAACATCCTACTATTCTCTTAAACTGTAATATCCGCATACGTCTGAACCCAGAAATAGGTTATAACTTTTGGAGCAGTTTTGGTTTCAGATCTGCAGTAATAAAATAAAATTCAAAAAACGGTGCCATAAATTACTTTTAAAGATAAATGTTATTTATAATAAATTCATTCTTTGAAGATTAATAAATTACACATTCGGACTACGCCCCAGTATTTTTTTTGTCAACAGCGCACTATTCATGATGTGTTAATATTATTGCGTTTATCGATTCTCTATTTAGCCAAGACTTAATATTATCTTAAGGAAAATAGAAAAATGTAAATTTTATCGTACCCGACATGTAGTTTTTAAATAAGTGAGAGTGAATGTTGTCCGATCACGAATCTAGTTTAATAACAAGCCAAGAAGAAGGTAGATCATGAACGAGTTTAGCTGACTTTTGTAATAACTAATCGCGGTACCTTTTTGGAAAAATCGTGAATTCTGTCTATACTGTCGAGAATGTAAACCCAGAAATCTTTAAAAAGTTATTTGGGTCCAATGAACACCCTAATGCTCAAGTTACCCCGAGTATTCGAACATTTAATGTATTTGTTTTTATAAAATATCGCAATTGAAGATATATGGTAATTCGAAAACTTGCGCCATAATGAGAAAATCTAGTACCGCACTGCACTATTTGTCTGTCGTACACGGATCAATATTCTTCAGTTTCAGATTTTTTTGAATATTTATTTAAAATGACATAGATAATTATGGATACCATTTATTCGATATTTTCAAAATATGGAACAAAAAATAATTACATAACCAGTAAATTTCCTTATTACATTTGAATGCGTGCGATTTCATTCTTGCTCCTTGGTAAGTTGCTTTCTTTGATCCGTACTGGTGATTATATTAATTATATAAAATTTATATAGCGATGGGTTAAGGTCTGATTTAGATGAAATTCGTACTATTTTGCAGAAATTTGAACTATATTCACTAATACATATTAACAATCTTCTCGTGTCAGTCTGAATGATATTCTTGAACCAAAATTGCCCAATTCAACAATTAATCCAAGGATTGGGGTTCAATTGCTAATAACTTCCAAACTTTTCTTAATAAAAGAAGATACAGGTTTCACGTCGTTAAACTAAAATATAAAATTTACTATCCTAATTTACTTGTAACTTCGGATTTACTTGCATTAATCGATTTGAATGCCGCCCTAATAATCATTCTGTCTACTACAATATAATGCATAATATTGTTTATTTTGTCGCATTTAATAAATCAAGCTTTCATAAGAAATGGCCACGGTATATTAAGCAGGTACCTTTTTGATCATCGAACAATAATTTCTTCACTTTTATACGGATCAGATTTTAATTATCGTATGACTCTGACGGATCTGGAGAATATTCATTAATTTCACTGGATGAAGATGATTGCGATCCCGTAGAAGGAATATATTCGGTCTCTTCTTCAATTATTGCATCTTTAGCATGATCAACGTCGATTTTCGTGTCTCCTTGTAGACTGTCCTCCTTTTCCTCAGCTCGTTCACATCTTAACGTTATATCGAATTCTTCGCTGGGAACGAAATATGGGTTCCGAATGACATTTGGGTTTAAGTATGTCATATCCATGTGCCGACGTGAAGCGAATTTTCGTTCGGTATTGAACCTATGCGGATAAACGATACGAATAACAGAATCTATCCTTTTGACTAATGAAGGCGGGTCTTTACGCAATGGACTGCAAGACTCTGGCAAAATTAAAGTCTCAGGGTTGTTTTCCTCCATTTGTTCCAAAAAAATCTTAACTTTTAATTATAGCATTAAGGTCTAATAATTTTGTGCATTGTTGTAAAGTATAGACGAAAGTTTGATATCAGTCCAACCAAAAGGAATAGTTTAAATTGTAACGACCATGTGAAGCATGGATGACATAGAATAAACTGAAATTTAACATTTCCTCTGCTAAATGGGTCATGGAATAAATACATGTTTATTTAAATACGTAAGATATTATGCTACTAAACATCTTTCCCAAACGTGAGGTATTGCCAATATTTCAAATTGCAGTTAAAAGCCCGAAGGCTCTATTTTACGAATCCAAAACTTTTCTTTTCGTTAGCTTATTTTGTCCAATGTTGCTTTAAATACCATAATAGTTGCCTTTCCATTTATCCCATAGGTTGACAACACATAATTCTTTATGCATAAGAATGTGAAAGTATTTTGATATATATTCAAGACACTATATCTTGCTGTTACGATTATAATCTTTGCTCATGTTAAAGCAAAAACTGTACAAAGATTCGATTTGAAATAGCTGTCAGTTTCAAGAAAACTAAACACTAATTAAGAATTCCCTGCGTAAATAAATACATAATTATAGTACATTCACTCTCATCACATAACCGTTTAAGGATTTAAGTAATTTGAATCTTAAAGGACAACCGAACCGGGTTTACATTAACGCATTAATAGTAACGAATCTTTAATATACTAAATAAATTTCGGAAATGAAATTTCTCTCAAAAGTTGGATACAGTTAAAAGAAACAGCTCGTTTATATTAATATAATATAGGAGTATTTTTAAATAAAACTTGAATAAGCACTGAAGTGCATGTCTTGCAGAACCAAGTCCACGGCCTATTTGAAACTGTGGATCGAATTAATACAATACGTTCATGGCATTTTCACAGTTAGATACGTGGCAAAACACGTTAGATTTATTGTCATTAACTGCGAAAAAAACGGGGTTCTTGCAAAAACTAAAGCAATCGAAAAGAATAAATGCAGTAGAAGTATGTTGCAATGATGAGTTTTACAGGTAATTACGAAAGTTTCCTTTTTATTTGAATAAAAACAACTTCTGTTTTAAAAGAAGTATGTATATATTTCTTTCCCTTATTGTTGCTAGTATATTTGATAATTCTTCACTTGTTTTAACGTCACAGGGTTTAGGTACACATTTCAACACATTCCATAAGGAGCTTAATATGATAATCTATATGATAATAAATTACATTGATGCTTAATTTTGAGGTTCTACAGAAAAAGTATTTCCTTTATTCCTATATCAATGAATGAAGGTTTTATATTAACCCACATTATATAATCATATTTCTGGAGTAAATTTTTATTTATATATATATGATAAACATTGAAATTAAACACAGACACATACAGAATGTGTATGTTCACTTTACAGCTGCACAGAACTATTCTTTTTCAGATCAAAACCTACACTTCAAAATTGTTCGTTTGTGTGAATTGTATTTTCTTTTTGTAATTGTATTTGTGTTTTCTTTGTATATAGCTGCCACCGGGCAAATGCCCAATAGCAGTTGATCAGCTTGTTGTGAGAAAAGTACAAAAATATAATAGTAACAGAACTTCTACTATTTGCTTCTCTTCTCTTCTATGCTAGTGTTCCATTAACCTGCCTAATAGAAACATTCTCATACTTTGAAAGACAGGAACCAGATTCCTTGTCCTTACTTGAAATTGGGGAAGCCAAATATACTACCCTTGTTGACCATAGTGCACAACATTCCACATCCTTGAAGCTTAGCTTCTTTACAGGATCTACGGAATATTATTATTATTATATAATTACCAAGTACAGTACAATCAAGATTGTAGGATTTCCTGGTGAATTTGTTGAATGATTGGTTCTTGGGTTTTACTTGATAATGATGAATGAGATATTCATTGAAACATAATGTTTCAATTCTAATGTGACCTGGGTTGAAACCCAATAACTATTCATTTTACTGTACAATCATTTTGTTTACTTATTGTCTTTTAGTTAATTAAAAATGGCATGTTTCTTTGATAGAGGGAAGCTCTTAAATTGGATTTCATGCACACTAAACAAGTTATCTAATAAGAAAACAGCAGAAAAATCGCTGAATTTGAGAGTTATTGGGAACAAAAGATTTGAAGAAAAGAAATATGCTGAAAGTGTAAACCTATTCACACAAAGCATTCAATATTCATTACCTAATAGTAATGACCTTTCTCTGTCATTTGGGAATAGGTCAGCTGCACTATATTACATGGATCAGTTTGAGGTAATTTTATTTAGATTTCAAATATAGATATATAGTACTTCCTAAATTGAAAATGGAAGAATTGTAAGAATATAGCATAATTAAATCACATTATTGTGAAACAATTTAATGTGCAAATTTTTAATTGTTAGAATGCATGTTCTTTATAACAGTGGTACTTTTATTTTATTATAGTAAAATATGTAACAAAAATCTGTAATTTATGTTAATATTTTCAGGATAGCCTTCAAGATATTGAGAGGGCTTTGGCAGTGGGCTATGCAGAAAATTTAAAATATAAATTGTATTTAAGAAAAGGAGATTGCCTGTCTAAATTAAATAAAAGATGTGAATCTATTGATGCCTACAAATTAGCATTGACATATTTAGAAAGAGCAGATTGTATTACTTTATCAAGAAGAGGTAAGACATAAATGTATTTAACTTATATTGAAGACCTTCAAGTAATTAAATTATAAGAAAATAAAACATACATAGTTTTCTTTATATTAAGCAAATTTATGCCTTGTAATTTCTCTAATAATTGTGAGCTTCATAGTTATTTGGGAAAATTCTTTGTGCTAAATGAGTCTGTGTTGGGTCATTGAAGTATTAAGAGTTTTGAGAGAGGAGGAGGAGGAGGAGGGGAAAGTGGGAAGGAGAGAGTGACAAAGAGGGGTGAGGAGAGTAGGTGTGAGAAGAACTTTTCAAAAGTGTAACAACCATCCATTCCTATTTCTTATGGCCAGTGTAGAATTTATGGCAGTCTACATTTTAGCTGGTAAATGAAAAGTGGAGAAGCAGATGATGTTTCCTTTGATTTTGACTTTTCACCAATAGATTCTGGCAGATTGCAGTAGTTTGAACATGTTACCCTGGTTAATGCAAGCCAGTTAAACACTACTTTTACAATCACTCTCGAACATTCATCCATACTTGTACGTCTCCCACTGTCCACGCCCAATGTTTTCTAATGTCCCACAACATATCCTAAAATAACATTCTCCTCCACCTGATTTGCTGAGCTTGAAATGGAACATTTCTTCTGTTGAATTAAAATTGTGCACCCTTAATCAATTTATACTTTGTCCAATATTCACTGATATCCTATAAATTAGGCTGTGAAGAATGTGATTAGGTTGTTTGTAGGCAAGCTTTATCGATATACGAGGGGTGTTGAGATCTTACTGTGGTCCAGGGGTTGGCTGGGAATAGTTCAGTTGGTAAAGCCCCCTTCCAGAAAATGAGAGGTACTGGGTTCCAGTCCATTTGTGGTTTTTCCATTATATCTTTTAGCACCAGGTAAACTGTATATTTTATTTTCATATAACATTATTATAATTATCAATTTTCTTTTAAAAATATTGTAAACAAATAAATAATTCCAATTTCTGGTTGATTAGTTATCAAGTGAGGAATTAGGAAGAAGATATTTCTTAAAATTTTATTTAGACAAAAGAAGCAATATAAATAAGATGTATAGTGAAATTTCAAGACTATCTAGAACTTAATGTCACCATATTGACAATTGTGCATTAATTATTTGAGGTTCTTTAGTGACAGTCATTGGGTTAAATTAGTGTAGTAAAATCTATTGACATTTCAAAAAACCATCAACCAAAATGGAATAAATCATCATAAAACTACCTAATTATGACTTTTCCAATTGAGATATTTTACTTAATCATCTATTAATTGTAGAACTTAAAGTTAATCATGTAAATCATACATGTCAAATTATTTATCACCAAATGATTAGATTATGAAAACTAATGGTAACTAAAGTTTTATGTATCGCATAGCTACTTTTAAATAAGTAGCAACCAGATTATCACTTTATTTGATATATTATCAGGTATTGAGTTTTGATTGGAATATTACTTTTTCTGATTATTTTACCCTTAGAGACATTAAAAAAGCAAATTGATATTGCATTATCAAAGCTCACAGACTTGAATTATAAAGAAAACACCGAGTACACTTCCAAAAAATATTTTTCAAAACCTGTTCCTTCTACTAAATATGGAGAAAATGATGCATTTCTTAGTGCCTCAGCTGGATTGGAATTAAGGTATGTAACTAATTCTTGTTGAGGATATTCATTGACTTAATTTTTTAAAAATCATTTTAAAAAAATAGACTGAAGTACTATTTGCAAATCATTTCTATTGATAATCACTAGCATCATTTTTTGAGCTATATTGTAAGTTAAGTTTTATTTCCTAATTAATTTAGCAGTAGTGATAGTAAACTTATTTCTATGTTTATACTTCTGTCTGTTTAATTTGTTTGATTTTATTTTTTTGGTTTTATTTTTCTGTTCTTAACTCTTCAACTTCCTATTGAAGTTATTACTTCATATCTTTCCTTTGTTGTATAGTTAAACTTCTGTTAAAACACATTATTAAGTATTTCCTTATATGTAATATTTAGTGGTTAAAATATATAATTAGTAGAATCATTTAGGGAATTCCACTGACTGTAACAATTGTTACAATGTCACTACATCTTTTTCAAATCAATAAAAATCAAAAACTAGATTAAAAATATTTTTACAATAATAATCAAGTCTTTCCCAGCTTAGTTCATTTCTTTTTGAGTTTTAACCTGAATAATATTGTCCAACAGTATTGTTTTAACCGTGATCATGTTCAAGGCAGTACTGTACAAAGTAGTCTGGGTTTATCTTTATATATAAATAGTTTTGTTTCCTGGTATTTATTTATAGTTCCTAGTTCTTAACCCCAGAATAGTTGGGAATTATGGATGATTTTGTGTCATTGTTGTCAACCTGTTCCGCCAATCTTCCCCACCCCCTTCCAACTCACTGTGACTGAAGTACAGATTAAGTTGCATGTTGAATGTCAGAATAAGAACACAGCAACTCACATTAATACAATCTTAATTGCTTTCTTGTTATTATTGTGGGGCACCCTTACATCCCCACCCCTACAAAATACTCCCCTGCCTTGCTGAAAGAGGTTCAATATATTCACAAATACTGTGAGGGTAGTACTATCAAAGTAATTGATAAAAAAAGTCATTCAGCCTTAATATCTGCTGTTTTTGTATATTAAAAAAATTCCTCTCCCTCCACTGACTGGGTTGCAATTTTTTTTTGGCAAAATTGCTCTGTGTGTTTTGATTTGAATGTGGAACATACATATATAAAGCGTTTTTCAATAAGAACAGGTCAATGTTGAAATGGAATAAAACAAGCTCTATGTAAGGTATTAACGAAATTCTTTTTCTTATTTGTATGCTATTATATGTGGAATATAACATCATTCAAATGCCCACCGTGACTTCTCACGGTGGCATGGATCTGTGTGATCCAATTTCAACCCCGTATGTATCTGATTAAATTTGAGCGATGGTCTGGGTTATGTTGACTTTAAGGGCATTGGTCAATTGTGGCTTATTGACATAGACCTGCGACTTCAGGAAACCCCACAAAGAAAAGTCTACACATACACATTTTTAAATGAAGTCTGAGGTATTCACATATGTGATTCCTGGACTCCTTTTGTCAATTGGTTATGTGAAGGTGGAAAACAGTTACAGTTACACAACTCGCTTGTGTCCCAGGAAATTAAAGTAGAACACAGAGGAGAAAATTATTCAGTCACAGTGAACCTGTCTAGATCTACTCAGGCAGTGTGAAATTGACTCACAGACTGACTCATGCTGTACATCCTTGAAAGCGGAGGCAGTGAATGCCCAAAAAATGTCTCTGTTACATGATATAATTTGAGTGGAACTCAATATTCTATTATAAGTTTGTACAATAATGTGATATTTGCTTAATGTTATAGATTTGATCATGAAAGAGGGAGGCATGTATTTGCTACAAAGGAAATGAAAGTTGGAGATATACTGTTCGTAGAGAAACCTTATTCTCTTGTTATTCTTCCTGAATATTACACTCAGCATTGTCATTATTGTTGTAAGGAAAGTATGATACTATTACCGTAAGTATTGAACATAAATCTTGTGTTTCTATACAAAAGTGCTTTATAAAAATTATATATTTTCATATTTTAAAGTCTTTGAATAACTATGAATTATTTGTTGTTAATCAGTCTCTGCACATTTACATCATTTAACCTATCATTACAAAGTATGTGTAAGTAATTTACTAGCATTGTTGCCTTTTGAATCAATACACTTAGCAGAATATATTTGTCTATAATAAAAGAAACTGCACTCGCGAACCGCGAGATCCTGAGGGAGATGGTCAGTGTCGAGCCAAGACACATAAGTTGTTGAGTCGAGCACGAGACTCTCAGGGATCTTAGATTTAATTAATTATTTATGGGAGGGAAAGTTTATTCACTAATTAAACAAGGTTAAATATTAAACAATTTAATTGATCAGTTAAATCCCGGCTTAAGCTCACTCCTATGACTCCACATTAAATGTTGCTCAAATTCATACTCATACTCACATTAATTCTCACTTAAGCTCTAATACCTAACCTAACTATAAATAATTACAAAAATTTTAAAATTTATTAAATGTTAAAATGTTCAACGTCACGTCTGAAATTTAACTAGCAGTCATTGCATCCAAGTCACACGCAGTAATAAAAAGGGAAGGGGAGGGCTTACTGTTTGACGTTCTCAGTGCGGCAGCCCAAGATATACACATTCATTCACAGCTCTTCAGACTGGTTTATTATATAATGTTCCATGTGGACAGACTCTACACATCTGCACAAATTGGCGGTATGAAAACATTCAACCTGCCAACACACAATAAATCCTTACCCAAGGATTGCTAGAACGAGGGGGGGGGGGGGGTTAACAGGCTACATGAGGGTGATCCTGAAACAGGCAACTCCCCTTTAATAGCATAGGAAGGGAATTGAAAAGAGGGGATGCGGAAGGTAGAGCAAGGTAACCAAGGGTTAACTAGGGCCCCCGGGCTATGATTTAAGGATCCTACCCGGTGTTTCACCTAAAGAGATGTAGGGAAAACCCTAGAAAACCTGCATCAGGTAGGTCGGGCATTGGGTACTATTCTCACGCCCTTCAGAATGACGGGAGACGAGTCTGCTGTGGGGTCGCAGCATTCCCTTCTCCGTTTCTCCACCAGTTTCAGGAGGCAGTTGGCCGGCTGATCCAATGGGATCAGCGGACTGACTGTGCACAAATTTAAGTGTCGAAAATTATAACACACCTGAAGGAGAAATCACTTATTACTACACTGTTCAAGAAAATGCTTCATGTATATACATATTCACATTAAGTGTATTTATATAATTTAGGACAATTTGTTTGTTGTAATGCTATTCCCAAAGCAAATATTACTGCCCTTAATAATAAATTGTAATTTTTACATTACATAATAAAATTCATAGGGTTTTATATAAGTTATGAATGTATGTGAGGACTTTTTATGAAATTATACTATAGGATTTAATTGTATCATTTCAGGTGCTCCGAATGTACAGCAGTAATGTACTGTAGTGAAAAATGTCATAAATCTGCATGGATGGAACATCACCAATGGGAATGTGGTGCGGGCATGAATCTGCTTCACTCTGTTGGCATAGCACACCTAGCTTTGAGAGTAGTTCTCAAAGCTGATCCTCTTAACTCTGAAACAAAATTGAGCTTTATATATCAAGATCCTAACTTGCTTTACAGTGATACGAAGTCTTTCGGTTGTAAAAATAATAACTATCTTGCTGTATACAGTCTTAAAGAACACATAGAAGATATGGAAGAAAATGATTTTTTCCAGTATGTGTTGGTAAGATTTTTAATAGCTAAGGATATACAATAAATACAGTTGTCCCTTAACAGTCCGACATGTTGTAGTCCGACATACTCGACTTTGAGAAAATTTTGATGTTAAAGCAGATACATGAACAAGCAATGACAGACTGTCAAACCAAGAAAAATCAAAAGACAATCAAAGATTTCTTCAAAGTATGTGTACAATAGGTTCATATTTACATATGTATATAATTAATCGACCTATTATAATGCATCTACATTTATTGCCTTTCATATTTCTTTTAAAAAACATGTTTTAGCTAACCAAAATGAGTTTACTCATAAATTGTAGGAATATTGTAGGCTACTGCTAGCAAAACAATGCCAATTATGTAATCATTTTCAGTGATCCAAATACATTTGGTAATCCACACCCCATTGATCCCATACCTGTCGTCTTATCAAGGGGCAACTGTATATCATGTACATTTGAAGTAATTACCATTTGAAATAATTTGTATTAATTATAATCAAGTATGCAGAAAGATTTTTACTATAAAATTTAGAACTATGAGAAGTCTTGGCAAGAATTATATCTTACAATATTTTCAAGCTCTGATGCAGAATTTCATACAACATGCACAACCTTATGAAAATCAAAAGAGCAGATAATGTTTTTAGTCTTCAATATTTAAACTAGACACCACATCTTGAATTATTCTCATATCTTCTGAGTGATAAGCTTTGGTACATTGAAATCTCAATCAGGCAATGAAGAATAGTCAGCTAAAATTCTTTTGTGAGTCAATAAAGATATCCTAACCTCATGTGACTTATAAAACATAAAATTACACAGTCCTATTTAGTGCCTTGGCCTACTGGAACAACTGCCAGACTGCCGCCTTCCCTTACATTCTGTTCAAATGCTATGTTAATAATTTCTTCAAGGAATTTTTTAATATTAAATGACCGATTTTAATTTTGATGATAATGATGAAAACCAAGGGTTTTTAAACATCATCAAGGTATATAGTATGCCAGAATTTGAAGTTGAGACCTTTGTGATGTGAGGCAGTGACACTGATTGTACTTGACCTATATTAACAACTGGCCATATGACAACATTGAAATATTATTGAAGTTCTTCAAGGCAGACACCTCAAAGAAAAGTGCTATAAACATCATGAAGTCCAAAAGCCCTATGGTGTAAAAATATAATAATGGAGGTGTTGTTTGATTTAAAAACATAAGAAGTTAGTGAAAATCTTAATTCTTACCTTTTTGTTGATTTCCTATAAAAAAATAAAGCTGCTGAAACATGTTGAATCTTAAAAATGAAAGCCTGTATGAAAATTTTGAAATATCATATTTAAACATTAAAATATAGAACATTTATAGGTTATTTAAATTATAATTATGGTATTAAGTTAGTTAAGTTCATTTTAAAAATGTAACCTTTACATATTTGGTATTTATTGATATTATTTATCATAACTTTCTATTTTAGACTGCTGCAATGTTGACTCTTTATCTGGAAACTCAAACAAACTATTTTAAAGTGAAAGAATCTCAGAATATCTCAAAAAGGGATGTGCAAAACACTATTCATGATACTAATGGTTCCATTAATAAAAATGCAGCAATTATTGGGAGACTTATTTTACATCATATAGCACAATTAATAAGTAATGCACATGCAATAACAAAACTAACTGCAGATTCTTCACCTGATGTTTCTTCAGAATCTCAAGTTCGAGTTGCTACAGCAATTTATCCATCTGTTAGCATGTTGAACCATTCGTGCAATCCAAATATTATTAGCAGGTTAGCTAAATTAAAAAGTGTATCATTTTACTATTAAAAATTATTACTCTGAATGATGTGATCTGTATGAATTACTTATTGGTAATTATTGGTTGTAATATTTTTATGTTATATGTTCGAGTTATTTATTATTTTGAAATACTTCTTAGGCAAAATATGTATGCATTATATATGAAAATTGTATTGTATGGCAGGTGTATATAAAAAGAAGATGAAAAATATATAATGAAACACTGTTCTTAGATCCTATAATCTCATATATTTACAGTTTAGATAATTTAGTTTGTTTTTAACCCTGCAATTTTGTAAAACCATTATGAATATGTTTGTAACAAATCGACTTAGTTGTAATGAGCTGTTTAATTTTTAATTTGTAGAAGAATATTTCTATTAAAATATTTGTTTTCCTTATTATTTCAGTTTCCTCGATAGTTATGTTATAGTTCGAGCCAGTAGAACTATACAGAATGGTTCAGAAGTATTTAATTGTTATGGTAAGCTTGCACTCAATTTTCTATTGTTATGGTTCCAATAATATGTTCAATATGGAGGACTTTGACTTAGAAAACGGATAGATTAATAGCCAACGTTTTTGGGCAATGAGAGTATTGTAAAACTAGCATTAGAGGGAAGTGTGTGGGGTAAAAACACAAGACCTGAGGGCAAGAATAGAATACGATAAGCAGATTAGAGGGGATGTGGAATGTGATAGTTATGTAAAAATGAAAAGGCTCGCACAGAATAGGTTGGCGTGGAGGGTTGCATCAGACCAGTATAAGGACTGAATACAACAACAACATGTTAAAAATACTTCAAAGAATCCCATTAATGCACTATTTGTTGTATTTATGTTTTGTTATTTTTAAATAAAAATGACATTCTCAGTAATTTTTCAAAGTTGCCTTATGTTTCATAATTTTGCATCTATTTGACAAGCATACAATGACAATGGGATGTATTATTTTACTTTAAGTTATTAAGGATTAACTAAATATATATGCTGTTACCCCAATCTATCTAATTTTTATATAAGTCAATAATGCAGTACATTCTCAAAGATTTAAAATATTCCAGTATACTGCCCCTCTAATGAAAATCATTGTCTGCATTCTAGTGTATGTCTTTAGAACTAGAACTTGCCATGTAGCCTGTCCCTTTACACCAACCCAATTTGCACATATGTTCATTAAACTATAAAAGTTCCCTTTTTTCAATATTAAGATAGGACATTAGATATAAGAGAAGGGTCAGAGAAAAGAGAGAGAAATTTGGTGGCTTACATGAATTGTAAAGCTGGCAGGCACTATGCTGAGTGCTAAGTTAAATTTGCTGAGGCAACCGTCTCTTTCATCAGAAGATTAGGAATAGCATTCCGAGTACCGGCCAGCCATTGACTGAGCAGTCAAAATTGCTGTGCAGCTAGTGTTTGCTGTTAAATAATAGACCCCACCAGTCCAAAAACTTTCTCGTTTGGTGAAGGTCAGGATAGAGAAAAATAATTGATGGGACTAGTGAGATGCACACACATACCCTGACCTTCATTCTCTCTGTCCATCCTACTAAAAATAAAACTATCTTTGGTAAGTCATACTCTGCATGGTGCATGACTAAGGCAGGGATTTTTGTGAGGATTCAGGCTCAATCCCTGACTGTGCCAAATAGTTTCTTTAGTCTTCTATTCCTCCCTACCATTCTCCCATGCTTCTATCTTTACTCACTATCCAATTATTACAATGTGTGCTTTGTCTTATATATATATAACAATTAATGGGGAAAGGACAGAGAGATAGAAAGAAGATGACTTACCTGAGGTTCATAGATGGTAGACACCTTGTGAGGTTTAGAGTACTTGAATTTTCGGAGGCACCGCCCCCCTTCATCATAGCCGATCACTGGAAATGTCTTCCTAACTTTCTGATGAAGGGGGCGGTGCCTCCAAAAATTCAAGTACTCTAAACCTCACCAGGTGTCTACCATCTATGAACCTCAGGTAAGTCATCTTCTTTCTATCTCTCTGTCCTTTCCCCATTAATTGTTTTAATAAACATGACAATGTCATTTCCTATTGCACAGAATATATATATATATATATATATATATATTATATATATATATATAATTAATGGGGAAAGGACAGAGAGATAGAAAGAAGATGACTTACCTGAGGTTCATAGCTGGTAGACACCTTGTGAGTTTTGGAGAACTTGAATTTTCGGAGGCACCGCCCCCTTCATCAGAAGGTTAGGAAGACATTTCCAGTGATCGGCTAGCCGACGACTGAGCAGCCAAAATTTGCTGCTCTGCTAACTTGGGTCGTAAACAATTGACCCCACCAGGTCAACAACTCATCAGAAGCTGAACTCCATCTGTGGGAACTTTCATTCCAGCATGTCCTACAGTCTAGACAAAGCCCTGGACTCAATATCCTATAATTCTTTATCTCCAACCTCCTCCCCTTCCCCCTGCAAAGCACGAGATCATTGGAATTTGTATATGCAATAAAACCTTCTGTGTGCATACTATTTGTTTGAATGATGTTTGTGTGTCAATATTTAAATATTGACACCTTTGAGGATGGATGTGTTTAAATGAATGCGTGTCAAGATGGGGGTGTTAGTATCTCCCCAACCCCCATCAAGTCCTTGCCTCTTCCCAGACCCTTCTTGAGAGAGAAAGTTGGTGACCTGGTGGGGTCAATTGTTTACGACCCAAGTTAGCAGAGCAGCAAATTTTGGCTGCTCAGTCGTCGGCTAGCCGATCACTGGAAATGTCTTCCTAACCTTCTGATGAAGGGGGCGGTGCCTCCGAAAATTCAAGTTCTCCAAAACTCACAAGGTGTCTACCATCTATGAACCTCAGGTAAGTCATCTTCTTTCTATCTCTCTGTCCTTTCCCCATTAATTGTTTTAAACATGACAATGTCATTTCCTATCTCATATATATATATATATATATATATATATATATATATATATATATATATATATTCTGTGCAATTATATAATATAAAAAAGTAATTCCTTATCTGTAAATAAAGATTTCTTTTAGGTCCACACAGTCAAAGAATGACTGTGTCAGAGAGACAAGAAGCTTTGAAAGCTCAATACTTTTTTGAGTGTCGATGTGCATCATGTACCAACAGTTCAGAAATTAACTTTCAGGTACATTGGAACTTTTATATTACTCTATATAAAATAATTGAAGTAAGTCTTAGTTTGGAATATTTCTGCAATTATTTAGTGTTCATAATTGTACTGTGCTATATAATTGGACTACTATAATATATCATGTAAGGCCTTCGTTAAAGTATTTAAATAATTGACTGCTGGTGAAGGTATTCTGTTGTAAACCATAATTTCCAATCAGAATCTTTAACATACCTGTTAAAGTCATGACATGAAAAAAAAGTGTTGTAAGTTTTGTAGCTTCTTAATGTTTTATGTTTAATTGTTTATTTGGTAACATAAATTGTATTTTGTTGTTTCAATCCAACTAAATTTATTTAGAATGAGTATTTTAAGAAACATTACAAGTTTACTGTAATGTTGCACACCTTTATGGTCCACTTTTCTCTTAATTTATATAAATTAAATATTTTTTAAAAATATTGAACTTATTTATTTATCTTATCTAACAAAAATTTCTTAAATTTAATTCTGTGAAAAAGTTCTAGAACAAACTTTTAGAGTAAAATATTTCTTTTCAGAGACGTTTTTCAGCTTTATTATGTTCCATTTGCAAAGGTCCATTGATAGAACCTTATAAACCAAGACAAATCTTAAACTCTAAAGAAATGGACCATTTGGAATGTTTAGAATGTGGATTGAAACAAAAACCTGATGGTTATAAACAATTAGAAGAAGCTGCAGAATTGTTTGAAGAAGGTAATTTATCATAGTCAATTTTTAATATAGATTATTCAAATATTGGCAATATGAATTTACCAATAATACCACTTTTAATAAATAAATTATCTGATGTCACAAATATATAAAACATCCAATATATCAGCTTTTTAACAGTATTTTTTAAAACTCACTACTACTACAACTATTTGTTCATATTTTTGAAGTTCTTCAGTTAACAACAGACAAAAATTAAAAATAAATAAATAAATTTGAATAAACAATTAAATTAAATTATAAATTACAAAAATAATATATACTTACATTTTGAATGATATAAAGAAGATATATAGAAGAAAATTTTGTTTACTGGATTGCGTAAGAGATGGCTGTAGCTGAAATGTTACTTAATAATGTGTTGGTATTCTAGAATTCAATATTATTAGTGTGATCAAGTTTAATTTCACCCACAACTTAAATTTTTTTATTGGAAATACTGATGTAGGTCTAATTTATTTTTTAAATTATGCAGAAAATAAGTAAAAAAAATTCTGCAGCTTTCAGACTTTATTTTAACAATTTCCAAAGAGAGAAAAAACTGTTTCAGTAATTATTTGTACCTTTGTCAGGTTATTAACCTGTCGAGAAACATTACTACACTACAAGAAAAACAAACATTTAAAAATTTTAGTAGTAATGTAGTACTAAACAAATAAAAACATGCATAACTGATAAGTCACCTAATTATCAATCAAGTGTCAATTTTGAATATATTATATTTATTAGCCAAAACACAAATTTTTCAATATTTTAAGAATAGTCTCCCTGTGGCTATGCAACAAATGTATCACTTGCTCAGTTGTGTTCAAACTTAAGAGGAACGGGACCAAAAGGTTCTGACAAGCATCACAAAAGTTCCAGGTTAGGATACCAGCATAAGCATGGATATGTCTATTTAATTCACTGTGCCAATACCAAACTCACATTTGCCTTATCGAACGCTATATTAGTGACATCTATCATCATAAAACTAGTGGAAGGGAATGAGACACCACCAGAATGTTAAATTTAATTAAATCTATTTGTCATAATTCTCATTGGTGATGAACCAGCATTTTCCTCAGAAATTGCCTCATTTGGACAGTAAATGTCCTAATCTTGAAAGCTCACTAGTGTTCAGGTTTCCAATGAACTATATCCTATTTGCATTCATACAGAAAACATTGTATGATATTGAAAGCTAATTTGAAATATCTAATTGATGAAAAATAATATGCTATATTTCCATAATAATATGCACTAAAATTTTTAAATGCCTTTTTTTGTAAATTTAGTGTTCCCAAATTAGTTACAGAATTTTGATTCAGCGTTCCTTATCTTATAGGTTGCATTTTCATGGAAAAAGGAAATATTGAAGAAAGCATTATATGTTTCACTAACTGTTTAAATATCAGACAGAAATATCTATACAAATATAATTCAGACCTCGCAGCATGTTGGGACCAACTTGCAAAATGTCATGCATTAACTGGTGAGTATATCTTAGCAAATATATAACAAACCATTTAAATTTGTCAACTTGAAATGTATATACAACTGTTACATTGATAATGGGACTTCGTATTTGACACTGAAGTTGAACATCTGTTCTGGGAAGATATACAGGGTGTTAAAAAGTAATGAATATTTTGAGAGGTGGTAGTAACAATTGAGGTCAGTGCCTCCGAACATTAAAGATTCTGAAACGCTACATTGTGTCTGCCATCTGTGGTAAGTCACCTACTTTATATCTCTCTTTCCTTATTAATTGTTTTAATTAGCATGCAAATGTCATTTCTTGACTGATATATATGCACAGGTAACGGAGACAGAAAACTGGTGGCTTTCCTAAAATTTACAGATGGTAGACACCATGGGATTCTTGAACTTTCAGAGGCACTGCAACCTTCATCAGAAGGTTAGGAAAACTTTATGAGTGATGGCCAGCCAGTCACTCGATAAACTTCTGATGAAGGGAGTGGTAGGTATTTAACTAAACGAATGGATATAATATTGCTTCTGTTGTTTTACTTTCATGAGATTTAACAGAGGAATAACCATTAATAAATTTACAAATCTCCAGAAATAGATCCTGGTACTTCCTCACAAGAGTACTGCAAGCTGATATTTTTCACTTGCCAAATACAAACATGGTCAATCTATCCCATCAAACACCACAAGACTTTAACGGTAACAAAACATCCAATACTATCGCTCCTTACACAGATACTGTACTACTACATCAAAACTGCAATTGCTCTATAGCATTAAATCCATCCCAATTTTTTTCTTCCCCCAACTATTTTCACAACTCTGGGCACTCCATGTCTCCTTTACACCCTCTCCACGAATTGATTGAAACAGCGTTTGAACTAATTGGAATCAGGTATCGAAGACTACACCTACTCTTACTTTGCATGGGAAGCTGGTCTTTCCTAGGTGTTATTTAATACTTGAGTAATCAATATTTTGGGAATTAAATTTACAATATATACACAAATAAGGATATGACATTGTCAATATAATTAACACAATAGGTAAGGACAGGAATGAGAAATGATGATGATTCACCCAAGGTATAAAGCTGGGAAACAACTGATTGGGTATAGGATTTTCAATGTGTGCGCTGTCTTGAAGAGAGTGGTGAAACTTTGAACAAAATCCCGTACCCAATATGGTATTTGCCATGTTTATACTTCAGGTAAACCACAACCTTAATTTTATAGCCTTACTTGTACACTTCGCTGAAATTTTTGTGGTTTAATTTATATAGTTTGCTTACCTGCTATTATTTTCTGTTAACATTTCTTAGTATTATCTATAAATTCCATTTTTAATGTGTATGGAAAATATAGATCCAATATTTTTTGTAGAGTATTTCACCATTTATACAAATATTTCTGTCTAGGAAATTTTGAAAAGAGTATATGCTTTCTGCAACGAAGTCTAACGGTTGTGGAGGTTAAATTTGGTGAAAATAGCATAGAAGTAGCCAATGAGCTTCGAAAACTGTGCAGCGTAATGATACGAGATGTGATGGACAACAAATATAGTGATAAGCAATTTAAGTAAGTAATTTTCTTGGCATTTAATGTAATTTTTCTGTCTCTATTTTGCTATAAATTTTTATTCTTTCTAGGAATAAATATGAGGAAATTAAAACCATTATCCAGAAAGCAAAGACTATTCTTAGTCTTATTTATGGAGAATGGAATAATAATTTTCAAGACCTTATTGTGCAGGAGACTGAATTAGAATTTTTTAGAATGAAGTTGTATGGCTCTCAACACAAGGACTAATTGTAGCTGATGTGAATTTTTATACAAAGTTGTAACTTATGTTGGTTAAGTTTAATAAAATTACTATCATAGAGATTAAGTTTTTTAATTAATGGTCTGTGATATAGCCAGCTTTAGATCTGAATATCTGAGGTGTGGAAGTGAAATTGAGACTAAATAGTTTATATAGCATATTCTAATATTGAATTTATTAATATGACTTGCATTCCACCAAATATAAATATCATTTACATAAATATAAAACCATCAGCAAGCAATATAGCACACAAATCTGAGTATTAAAAGATAGTAGATTTCTTCTCTTTGGTACTTGTCAAGTCTGACAGACTAACTTAACAAACAAATATTTGAGAACAGGCTGGCAAAGCAACCCACCATAAAATTTATTAGCAAACCATTTATGCTTTAGAAGTTACATTTATTTAATGATAAAAAATTATATTACTACACAAGTAGAATAAATTTATTGATGCAGAATTATCAGTCACTTCTTGTCAACAATAGCACCAAATTGAAATTATTTTAAAATACAAGTAACAATTATTGACATTTTATAAACTAAAATGTCATCACAATTACATCACCAAATACACCTTTAATGTGCATTTTTAATTTAATAAGTACAAAAACATGGAACATAAAATATGAATTATACATAAATTAGTAGAATAGTATGGTTGCTACAAGTTCTAAATAATAGCGATGATTTGTAATCATTTTTCAACATTTTACTACACAGCTTGAGGTTTAATTTATACATTTTATTTGAATTATTGAAGTTTTCAACAATTTACAATAGCATAGACATTAAGATTACTAGCAATTAGATAAAAACCAAACAAAATCTTAGGTCTAGATGATAATGCCCATTACTTACAATTGTTACAAGTATAAGAAAATCAAGATATGCCACCTTTTGCCAACATTGAAATTAATATAGCCACTAGGTAAAATTGGCATATCATTCATCAATTCTCGCCAATGCAAGACTTAGGACTCTAAATGTAACAAAAATGCCTTCATGATTTTCACATTAGTACCAAGTTTAAATGTAGATCAGACAACTAGAAATGTATAATATTCTTGCATCATGAATTTCAAGTAACAGTTACCAGCATTCTTTAGAGAGCATTTCATTTTATTGTTGTCTAATTTTGCTAAATTTAAAGTTCATCATAAACTTAATTAGTTTACAAATTAATGTCACAAGTCATGACAATATATAAAGTATATTAGCACCTTATTGACAGATACAGGGCTCTGCGGAACTTTGCTTTGTATCCGATTTTAGTAGTGAACTGATTCACACATGTATCAAAATATACATGGAACACCATTAGATATGACAGAAATTCACTCACAAATTTCATATTTATTTTCTAATTTCATGTTCACATATATCCAGTAGCATATCTAGAGATATATCTTGGAGTGGAGTGAAAAGGGGGGGGGGGGCTGTTTTGTAAAATTTATATTTGATTAGTATAATAATTAATCCAACTCTAAATAAGTTGTCTATTTCATTTTAAATGTTCATAACAATGGTTTATGTAATTAGATTGATCACACCATATACAATTCAAAACAAAATTTTTATCCGCCAATTACAAATCTCTATTGTTCAAGTAAAGGGGAATTCTTTGGGTGTGAGAAATTTCACACCTGTATGATCTTGAAATTTAATGGATTAAGAACCAAACGGTTGTCCATGTAGCTATAATATACGGACTGTACCAATAAAACGAAGACCGACATTATGGTATTATTCTGTTCATTTTTAATCAAATTTTGGATCTTAAACAATAAAAAACTATACACAATATTTAAATTGATTGAATTACATTTATATTTCAATTTTTAAATTCATCATGAAAGCCCCCCCCCCCTATTCCTCATGGATCTGACACTGGTATCACATACAGATTCAATTGTCAAATTATGCTAATTTACTTATTTATGAATACATTAAATAAAGCTGTTAAAATATATATATACACAATTTTATGCCCCTTTACATACACTAACATGATAAGTTTAGGTATAGCACTTCAGTCTTTCATAATGATATCACATTCACATTGAGTAATGAAGATGAATATATATATTAATGATAAAGAATACATGAAAAATAAATAATACATTAGCAAAAAAGTTTGTACCCATTCTTGGAAATTTTGTCAAGCTAAGATTTTTAACCTAGATATAAAGTGCTTTCAAAAAGTAGAACATTCATAATGACAAACCAAGTGTGCACGTAAAACTTCTCATAAATTATCAATTTATGGATAAATTTATATATTATTCTTATTCAGCAGAATGCTGGAGAAGATATTAACACAATAACAATTTATTCCAGTCATTCAAATAATATATTACATAAAAGTAAAATGATGCATATGAAATCAATATATTTAAATATAATGATTTAATTTCTGTACTCTAAATTATTCTCTTAGGCTTTGGAAATGAAAATATTTTCCCATAACTAATCAAGCTTGTGCAGGATACGTTAGGGTTGCATCAGACCAGTCTTAGGACTGATTACAATTACTACTACTACTATTAATAACTAAAAAGACAGCATTCAATATATCATTATTTATTTTTTGACCGTCTCTTTATTTATTGTAAATTTTACATGCGGAAATTATGTTGGAACTACTACTACTGCAATTAAACAAGTTGATAAAGAAATTAGCAGCTTGTATCAAAAAGTTTAAACCACAATTTTTGAAGAAATATGATATATCGATTACAACAAATCACTGAAGCAGAAGTTGCATTAAAATGGTAAATTTAGCAATAATAGTAATTCAGATTCTCTATCACCATAGTTTACCAATTTTACCTATTACAAATAATTCTCAATAATCATATCATTAAATGTATGTGCCAATAATTTTGAATGGATTTTTAAATTACCTTTCTGGTTGATTAGGAACTCAAACATATTCTTTAGAAAATATTTATCAAAATTTTACTGCTTACATAAGATCCAAATGTTATGTCGGTAAACCAAAATAATATAACTATGTGCAGCAGATTAGTTATGGAAGTAGAAAGTAACTTTGTAGTAGAAAGTAGTACAAATAATGAAAATATATTAAAGAAAAGCTGTTTTAAGAGATTTACATTCTTAAAGATAATGGGAATATTTACAAGGCAAAGTTCATTTTTATTTTATAAAGAATTATATAGAAAATATGGGATATTTCATTGCTTAATTATTTAATAAAGCACCGTAAGTAAAAAGAACTTCATAATCTGCAGTTATGGAAATATTTATACATAATTTTAAATCAGAAACATGATATTGCTTAACAGTTTAGCAAGAATGATAATAATGGACAAGTTTTAATGAAATTGTTTAAAAACTGGAAGCTTGTCAATAAAACTGATAATACATCTATTTCTACAGTAAATATATGCAGGAAACCAGAAAATATTTGTACCAGAAATTGAAACATAAAAATAATTTTAATTAAACAAATAAAAAAATAGTATTTTACTATATTAAATAACTAACACTTATCTTTTAAACTTAATATACAATATCACCAGCATTATCACTGTTCACTCTTTAACATTTCATACAAAGTTTACAAGGTACAAAAAATTCACCCTATTTTAGAAATCAATTGAGTATTACCTAACTCTTTTATTATACTTCACATAGATGTATCAATTGTTGTTATCAGTGATGCATAATGAATTCAGCATATCATCATATTCATGAATGTTGGACTCGAAAGCTTCCAAGGTCTTCGAAATGTCACTCACTTGTTCTGCAAGAGTTGGCTGTTCTAAAAATGTCTTTAACTGTGGCGCACTCTGGCATTCACGGTAGAAAGCCCCCAAATCACTATTGGCATTGTTTCCAGCAAAAGGTGTTTTCTGCAATGACAAATCAACTTGAATTATTTTCAAATTTAAATCTAGAAACAGTGTAAATAAATATTTACTTGATTTATATTGACACAGGAACTATTATTCTAATTTCAATTTATCTGTACTTTAAGTATCCATAGACAATTTGAGATCCACGTGTTTCCTATACCTATATAATTTTAATTGTGAGGCAGCATAAGAATGATTGTACTGTTCTATTGCATTAATTATCCCAAAAAATTCAGAAGGTGGGTGCAGAGAGTATTTATGATGTATTATATTAGTTTGTTTATAACAAAGTAACTGGGTATAGCATTAACTTCTTCAATAATCCCTTCCCTTAGCCGTCAGGAGAGGAGAGGGCAACATTTAAATATGCTTTCCTTCAGATATCTGCAAAGAAACAAATCACAAATGCTTAAATGTGATGACCTTGTAGGCCATCCCACAGAAAAAAACATTAATTTAATTTGGCCTGTGTACATTGTAGTGCCCCGTTCTGTTAGGATCATATCCCCCAAATTCCTCTTCTCCAATAATCGTCCATTCTCAACCACTGAAAAATTTCCTTTATCCTGTTTAGCCACACCTCATGTCCCTGCTGTAAATTTATTTTCATTTATGCACTGAAAAAATAATTAACTATGACTATTTCTTTATTTTAATGATTTTGTCAAATCTGAGCTTATGATGATAAAATGTTTTTGATAACTAATGAAGAATATCTGGCAATACTACACATGATTTTAATTTACTTGGCCATACCTTGGTCATTTATGTTTCGATATAACAGAAGAGAAACTATAATAAAAACCTAATTTGAATTAACTCAGGAGATGAACTGCTTCGCATTATGGGCTGCACAGAAAATTGTGATTATAAACCACCAATACAGCTCCACATAAAAGAAAACTACCCTTTATTTAAAACAAAAATTGTATGCAAATATTTACCAAATCAACCATTATAAAATCCTCGTTGACTGAACAACTTGACCGCCTTGAATCTGCACCAGAATTACAGCGTGGAGTGACATTTCCATTACCATCATTTTCATCTGCCATCATTTGCTGCTGTGTTGGTGAAGACTGAAGAGGAGATTGTTGACGTGGTGTAAGCAAGCTGCTGAATGGAACACTTGGAATGATGAGTTCTGGTTCAATAGGTTGTGAAAGCTGTCTGCTGCTATCAGCAAATGCACCCACTTTTATAGTCTCGCTGAGTGAAGTATTATTTTCACTAAAAAAAATATTTAAATAAATGTAAAACTAAATGGCTTTTGTAAATGTAAAAGTAAAACATAAATCTGAATGGCTTTACTCCTGAATAGAGATTCCTTTAGAATGAATTTATTGGGGGAGACTAATAGTTACCGAGATATATGCAATTTAAGTTAGAAATATGTTGCTGTTGTTGTGGTATTCAGTCCTAAGACTGGTCTGATGCAACCCTCCATGCTAACCTAATTTGTGCAAGCCTTATCAAAAATAATAATGTGAACAATGGGTTCTTTTTATCTTTTTTCGTTAAGATGTAATTTATATTATTATTTCTAACTATCCTTATTTTAAGCTTATTTTTTGTAACTTCCACAGTGTGTTACTCAATTGTAGTATCAATAAATTCAATTTCTGCCTAAGTAGCACATCCTCCCTAATCTGGTTAGCATATTCAATCCTTGGCCTGATATTCCCACTTATATTACCCGTAAGTTAATTCCACGTTTTAGCAAAAGCCTTCCTTGGTGTGCTATCCTACTCTTTATGTCTACTATACTTTTACCATCCCTAGTTATTACACTTCCCAAGTAGCAAAATTGCTTTAACTTCCTTAAAAATATCCCTTCCCAATAAAACACCCTTTGTTATTCCTCCATTTCCTTTACTATACTCCACCACCTTGGTTTTTCCTCTATTAATCCTCATTTTGAATTCTTTCTCCAGCACCCAGTTCATTCCATTTATTATGGTTTCCAAGACTTCTTCTGACTCCCCTAATACTACAATAGTTTGAAATATATGTAATAGAAAAAGAGAATGTTGATCATATTTCATATTCTGGGGTCAACCTATTTGAATTGACCAATATACATTAAAACAATTAGCTGAAGTGTGAAGCTGGCAGATGAATATGGTGTTTTCTTGAATTTTTTGAGAAACCACACCCTTTATCAGATGATAAGGAACAGCATTCAGAGTGACTGTCAACAACTGGTCATCACTCTGAAGGTCTTTCCTAATCTTCTGCCACCTTACAAGGTGCCTGCCATCTGTGAACCCAAGGTACATGACAGTGATCGGCGATCACTGGAAATGTATTCCTAACTTTCTAATAAAGGCACCGCCCCCTTCATCAGAAAGTTAGGAAGACATTTCCAGTGATCGGCTAGCCGACGACTGGGGTCAACCTAAATCGTTGGCTAGCCGATGACTGGAAATGTCCTCCTAACTTTCTGATGAAGGGGGCGGTGCCTCCGAAAATTCAAGTTCTCTAAACCTCACAAGGTGTCTACCATCTATGAACCTCAGGTAAGTCATCTTCTTTCTATCTCTCTGTCCTTTCCCCATTAATTGTTTTAATAAACATGACAATGTCATTTCCTGACTCATATGACATTGTCATGTTAATTAAAACAATAAGGACAGGAAAGAGAGAAAGTTGGTGACTTACCTGAGGCTCACAGATGGCAGGTACCATGTATTGTTTATTTTTTATTTTTTTGAGGCACCATCCCCTACATCAGAAAATTAAGACATTACCAGAGATCGGCCAGCCGACAACTGAAGACATTTCCAGTAGTCTTTCTAATGTTTTGATGAAGGGGACGGTTCCTCCGAAAACTTAAAGAACGACTGATGATGTTCAGTAAGTTTAATATGTAGCCTAATGGTCATGGCACTCTGCAGTAAAGTGGAGGTTGTGTGGTGATCTGGCAGCACCAAATATTTTCACTCTACCTTTCTTCTTCTATTTGTCTCTACACTAACATATGCCTTAGTCTGAGCATAATTCTATGCTGAGTTGATGACAAAGTGAATGTCCTACCTTTCTTCCTCATTCCTATCCTTACTTACTATCCAAATATGCAATCTGTGTAACTTTGTCACGTTTCATTAACATGTGTATGTGTGTGTATATACATAGTGTGTCGACATCACAATTAGCAAATAACTTTTTGAACACTTACCTTTGTTGGTATCGTTTGTGACAAGGACTCAAGTCTGGATGAAAATGATCACTTTTAACCATAATTGAACTGTCTTTGCCTGTATGTTGAGGAGAAATCATCATTTTCGTCCTGTAGGCAACTGTCAAGTGTATTGTTCCCACAGGCGTACTCAACTGCCCAACCCTTACTTGATTGTAACCTTCACCTGCACAAAAATACAGATACATTCCAGTAAATTAAATAATGTAAAATACCAGAAAAAACCATTCAAATGTTCATTGTCAGAAAGTTATCATTTTTACTGTTGCAAGAAGGGGGTCGAGAGAGGATCCTAATACAAAAAGATTAGCTAACCTCAACCAACATCTTAATTAACATAGTTTTCTGGCTTAAAAATTTATAATAAATAAAAAAAGATACAAAAAGTCAGCATATAAATTTATCGCCATTTTTTAAAAGCGACGTTTTGTCTCATTTTGAGACTTCCTCAGGCGTAAAATTTAGCATTTACAAGTGAAGAATTTAGTGTTGCGCATGGACAGTCTCCAGCCATAGCTGTAACCACAGATTGTCTCTTTACCACTCATTTTCTTCAAATGATGCATGAAACGTGAAATGTAAAGAGACAATAAGTCTAAGTAAATGAACTAAAATAATTTAAAAAATGGTGATAACTCACATGCATCAATATTATCTCTGGGGAAACTGAAATGTTTATGCTTTGAACCTTTCTCCCCAAGACAGAATAATTTGTCAACTGTTTGAGACTGTAGCATATATATTTCCTCCTTTTTGAATCACACTCCCTACTTTACCTAAATATAAATCCTCCCTTCGCCATTCTTCTTTCTCCAAGTCAGTCAATGGAATTCTCAACATTATAAAAGCAATATTTTTTAAGAAGTACAAATGGAACTTTTTATGGCAATAATGTAAAAAGCAATTAAGTTTTCATTAATCCTTGTTATATCAATCTTGAAAATCATACCAAGGAATACACCTTTATTTACAGAATTGGAAGATTTTAAGTAACAAATTGTGAGAGACATTCTGACTATCTTAATGAATATTTTGTTTGAACAATTGATAAATAATCAAATAATTTTGTCCTTACTTTGCAATCTGAAAGTCTGTATGTAAGATATATTACAGAAACAACTTCGTAAAAATATATTGAACTGGACCAGTTGGCATACACCATGAATATTTCTTTGTATCAAGCCTTTTTCACATAATGAAGGGAAAACCCTATGGTGAATGATAAATATTTAGTAAAAATCAGGAATAATGAAGGGATATATTCAATGCAGATGAAAATTATTTTAAAGATTGGATCCAATATGAAGGAATAATTGCACGGCTTCGTGGATCAGATTCGAGCAACTAAAATAGGTTCTTTGGCCACTAAAATGGACATAAGTCGAATCTTTGTGCGTTTAAAATAGACATTGTGTAATTTAGTATCTAGATCAACAATTTTTTGGCTTCAATAACCTTAAGTCCTCCTAGACACTTTTTGAAAATAGAATGAAACAATATGACACATTCTGAACCAGAAATTGAATGCAGTAAAATACAGAATATGAAAACACTCCCTGGTTGAAATTACCTAGGTTCTGCAACTGTGGTTCCCCCATGTAAATTCGGTAGCACATTTCATATGAATCAGGACTCTGATGCCGCAGAAGTTTATAAGCTGGAGTCACCCTTGTGACAGATACCAAGGACTTCAATAAGATACCCATCCTGTTATAAACTGTGTACGTCACTCTGACAGATGGGTCACACTGTTCTGGAAGCACTTCAAGACACCACGCTTCCAACATCAATGTATCACCATCCACTGTCAATAAAAATATGTCAACACACAACGACATTCGTGAATTCTGAAAACTTTGTTCACTCAATGCCTTTTTAGCATCCGACAGGACCTCAGGAATGTCTTTTATCGCAAGATTGAACTGCAATAGTAATAACAAATTAGTTATTTACTGAAACAAAACGGCAAAAAGAAAAAGTGAAACATCTACACTCACCCAATCTGTTCCAGATGAATGTGGTTTACATTTTGTGTGAACTTTGTCACCAAATCGTGACTGTACAATGATCTGTGCAGCTTTTAAAACAAAAAACTTTGTAAACTTATCCAGTTCTTTCTTGTCTTGAATACTAAGCTTAAGGCTAGCCATTTTCATTTTATTAAGGGTTAAACCTTGACAGAAGTGTAGGTTAGGAAAACTAAGATCCTTCACACTTGACACCACAAAATACAGTTATATATAGACACTCTTACACGAAAGCCGAAAACTTCTGAATCAACTTTAAGATCGATAAGAATAACAACAAGTCATTTAAAACAAATAAACGAGATCCAGAACATGTTTTCCTCTAATGGCGTTAGTAACCACTCCCACTGAGCAATGTCAAAGCCGGGAGCCATGCGATGTAAATGCATTCCTAACATAGAATTACAATTCGACGTATGTTTCGGACTAACTCCGTGTGAGAAAACGTTATAGTCTAAATAATTTAATTAGACGAAATCTGCTCTGTAATAGCAGCACATTCCACTCCACCAACGACAGTAGCCGACGTGTTACTCAAACGACCTTCAGCTGTTCCGGAAGTATGCATGGCGGGGAAAGTGGCGCCAAGGAGGCGAGTGAGTGACATAGGCGGCTCCTCATTGGTTACGTGCTTCGTATCAGGGGGCCGGTCAGGAGACGTGTCCTTTCCCTGTCCTCGTCGATTTCTTACACACAAATGACCGCGTGTGAGCGCAAGAAGTAATTTCTTCCGAAAATATGTTCGATGCATATAGTAAGCCAGACAGTTATTAACAGGCAACATTTACACATGGCAGGTAAAACGAAGATAATTATTTAGCTGAAAATACAGAGTTCTTGATCGGTGCCAAATTTAGAATTGTTAGGACCCTTTATAAGTCACGATATAAGCTATATATCCATGATAAGTACGATTTTCCGATTACAAAATAGAATTTTAGTAGGATATGATATTTAACTGAAAATCATTTTTATTCATAACTTATTAATGCTAACTGACGTTTGATAATTAAACAAACATAAAAAGTGACAAAGAAATTCCGTCTATTATTAAAATAAAATTATAGCTCTTTAAGAAAATCTGGTCTTAAAGTAGGGTTAACCCTTGTATCTCTTAATTGCTAATTTGGAGAAATGAAAAACTCAATGGCTGAGATATTCACATCTGAATTGGAAGTCACACATTCGTATTTTTGACAAAGTTTCACGACTATAGTAAAACCTGGTCAAGCTAATACATGCCCCATGTTCATCGATATAAATTACCGAATTCGAAGCTACTTGTCGACTTTTGCAAGGTCTTCGTAATATATTGTGCTCAAATTCGATGATGGGTACACTGTCCGATTAATAGAGGATTTTCCTCTTAATCTCATTTATAGTTTCATCGACCTCAACTTTTAGTCCTAATTCGTAAAGTCAGCAAAAGTCGTATATGATACTTATCTAAAAGTCTATCTATACTTTTTCTTGGAATATCGAGGGATTTTCGGTACTATAAAGCGTCTGCTTCGTGCTATATTTTGTTAATATTCTGAAAAGATCTTTAAACCTTCAGTAATTTTGCTCAAAAAAAGATCCACTTCAGCATACAGCACCAAACAAATATATAATTATTTTTATACTTAAAATTTATACCTTCTGTTTGACACCTTGTAAACTGTGGAAAGAATATTTAATAAAACTAAACTCTAAACATCCATTTAAAAGTATTGTAATGCATGACAATTTTAGTAATTTATTTGTTTATAAAACATATATAACAAACTCACTCGATATAATAATAAAGATATAGATGACAAATTGTAAAAAAAAATATGTGTGGAGAGTATTTGAATTCCTGGACCTGCGGCAGTTGGAAAAATAATTCTGTATTCCACTAAGTATCTGCAGGAGTTTTCAATAAGGGCGGTTCGATGTTTAAATGGAATAAAACAAGTGGTGTGCGAGGGATCAAAGAAATTCTTTTTACTTTTTGAAAGGGCATACATGGGCCTTTCAAGTAGAAAAATAATTTCGTTAATACCACATACACAGCTTGTCTTATTCCATTTAAACATTGACCCGCCATTATTAAAAACCCCTATATAACGTTCTTTTGCACGCGGAAATTCTTATGGGGAAAAAGGGGGGTTGGGGGTCCCTAAGATAATGCTTAGGAAGTAAATTAAGCTCTCTTCTTCATAATGTAATTGGCTCTGCGAGTCTTTATAACTTGAATTTTTTGTTTGTGTGTAAGGTTACTTAATGTTATTAGATGAAAACGGTCGATAAGTAACCAACTATATACCAGTTACACAATTCATCATGGAAGAATTCATTCTGAATTATGTTTGCTACAAAATTTTTATAAAAGTGCAGTTAGCCATTTATTTTAAATTAATATGAAGTATTTAATAGTATTACATTTGAAACTTCCTTATTTCGTAGTTTGATCCTCCAATTATGAAGGATCGAGATTGTCATGGTAAAAACATTGCAGAAGTATATATACATGTAAGAAGTAATTAAGTTAATGAACGAAAACTTTCTTGGCGTTGAAAATGTTCTCGGGAAGCCGACTGAATAATATCAACACTAATTAAAGTATTCAGACGTTTAAATCGAAGGAAGTGTATCGTGAACTAAATAAAAACGAATAATTTTTACATTGTACGTGATTCCCAAATGAAATTTTATATATATATATATATATATATTCCAACTGTATTGTAAATAAAGACCATAGTCCAGTAATAAAATATATATATATATATATATATATATAGATTCCAACTGTATTGTAAATAAAGACGATAGTCCAGTAATAAAATACATGAGCCTTGGTGAGTCTCAAAATGAACTTTAAAAATTAAATTTTCAAGGATTTGGAAGTTGTCAAAAGTCTGATTGCTCCATAGACACATCAGACGAGTATTTATTGTAACAAGGTGGGGATGTAAATTTCATATGGGAAGATTTGTTGAATAAATCAGAATCATATGAACGAAAGACAACTTAGCTGGCTCCTTCAAAAGTACTCTTCATCCAAAAAGTTTCAAACACATACGAGTTTCTCGCCGTCCGTTACAAGGAATAATCTGGATGATCGACAACTTTGGGGCAAGAAACATAATGGCGCGGTGAATTGGAAGGTTAGTAGTATGTCGAGTGACTTCTTGCCAATGCTACAAGTGTCCGCAAGTAATGACTCGAAACTAGACTATACTTTAAATATTCTAGCATTGCGTGCCTCTTTCTTACGTCACAATCTGCTAACCTCCAACCTCGCAACGGCCCTTAGCCGATCTATCTGGACCGCGAAATTACTACAAGACCTGAAAATAACGTAGTTAACGAAAATTTGGATATCTGAGCGTTTCTTTGCGCGCAACTCCCAAATTCACCATTTGTAAATTGGTCCCCTGGGTACTCCAGGTCAACGCACCAGAATTTTATGACTCTGTTTTTCAGTCCTCGCATAGGTCTGGCGGCAAATTCCGAGACTAAATCACGCGGCACTCGACGTTACCAAACACGTGAAGAAACTTGGTAACGTCGCATTGAAGTGTTGAAGATAACCCATTAATATCCTCCCCCAAGTATCAAACCTACGCTTAGAGTTCATCCAGATACGCCCCATTCTCTTCAATATTCAGCAAAATTTGTCACCAAATAGAGTATACATAGCCAGTTATTAAACCACCACAAAACTGCGATGACCCTCCGTCCCATAAACCAGCCCACAGAGATCACCAATGCATAAAATATTTTGGATAAAAGCCCACGACAAGGCAACAGTCATGGAATACAAATTGGAAGTCATTTAAAGCCAGCAAGATCCATTATGAAACAAACGCCATCAACGCATTAAAACAGAACCCAAAAGTCGAGAGAAAGACCAAATTAACTTATCGTGAATAAAAACCGGACACACAAAAATGACATTTTGCATAATCTTTGGAATAGAGAAAGGGTATTAAAGTAACTAAACCTTCTTTTTGAATTGAAATGATCGTTTGTGTGTATAATTTGACTTTGATATAACGAGAAAACCTATGGCTATAATAGAAAATCTCCGAGGTTTCGGAAACTTCCTTGGGGCTGCTATGAACAGACGGAAGAATGAACCACCCTGTGCCGTAATTCATTCTTTGCGCAACTTGAAATCCTTTTGCAGTGGGAAAATTTACCGAGACACAATTCGCCTTGGATTATTTAGATCAGCGAATAAGTTATCAAAGAAATCGACCGCAGAGTTAAGGATGTTGGTGTGTGCAAAATTCTTGGATATTCATCTTGAACAGTCGCAACGTTACCGAAAAACGTCTGAATTTCGTCTTTCGAAAGAAAGTGCAAAGTAAATTGAAAGTTGAGAGTTGCATTGTTTTATATTAGCGATTTAAAATTCAAAGTAGTTCAGTCCACAATTTGACTGTCCTTTCTTGAAAGTACATTTAAAACGATCTGTAAGGAAATTCTCTCTGAAAATTTTATATTTCAGCTTAAAATCAAAATGCGGAAATAACGAACCCCTGTTATTACGATCAAAATATGACAGTCACATTAGTGTTCATTACAACAGCCTTCGGCTCTATTTTTAAATATAGAACGACGCTTGCAACTGATGCGGTTCGCTTTGAGTTACGTCATTCTGTCCCGAAACAACTGAATAAACAAATTATAATTAAATTTACTCGCGGGTTCATATTTCTCTTCAGAGCTTCGCAGTTCAATAAAAGACACTCAAAATCATTATAAAAGGCATTATTTTGTACGTAAGAAGTTGTTATTCAAGTTTTATCTTTTTCCCCCGACGGACAGCTTAGGAATCTCAGTTTGTAATATAACAAATTTTGCGGGGTATATTATGTAGTCCAACCATCAGTCACTTTTCATAAATAAGTATAATTGCTATTTTTAATATCACATTTAACATGTTTTATTGTTATTATTTAAGGATTCTTAAACTATAGGCCGGGTGCTCTAGTCAACCCTCGACTACCTTGCTCTACATTCCACACCCCTCCTTTTCAATTCCCTTCCTATGCTATTAAAGGGGAGTTGCCTGCTTCAGGATCACCCTCATGTAACTTGTTAACCAAAAAATAATAATAACCAAGTTATCTAAGAGAAAAATTGTGACCTGACAAATGTATTTAATAAAAGGTTACAAATGCAAGTATTTTTTCCCTGTCAATCCATTCTGTTTTTATTTAGAATTTAATGTTGTATACACACTCCATCCCTTGTCTTTTTATTCATATAAAAACTTCAGCCTGGAATATGACGGAGTTGCTATCTGTCGAAACGTCGCTGTTTACTGAGACTACCCGGTTGGAAACCCGAGAAACGTTTCTACATATTCTTCACCGGGAAAGCCTTCGTTCTTTAAAAACTTTTATCTTTACGAATCCTTGTTATGCATGTCATTTTCTCCTATTTTACAAATCATTATGACTGTTAATAGTTCCTGACAAAGGTTCAGTTTGCAATATTTCATAGACTTATTTTTTAACTTCTAATATGATTACGTTCTTTAATTTATTAGATAAAATAAATCTGAAAATTCAGGACTACTGGTCCCCTCCGTTAATTTTTTTCCAAGGTTGCGGAAATTATTTGCCGAATAAAAACATTATTTATAATCTTCAGAAAGCAGAGAATAACGTTACACAACGGTAAATGTGACAATTGCAAAATCTTATAAGAAAAAAATATGAAGACTTTGTGACACGCATGACGGAAAAAACTTGTCGCAAAACTGTAAAGTTAATTTTTATAAATGACAATTCAGGCAAACTCTTAAACGCAATACGTTCTGAATGTTAAAATTGTTGCTTTAAAATTATAGCGATACCGTTAAATGCTTCAGTTAAGTTTATTTTTCGATGAATCACTCGAAAATAATAATCTAAGTAGCCAAATTTCTTGAGAGTGATACGAATCCGATGTATAAAATAAACAAGTTTAAAAGTTATTTCTTTGTATCAATAATCTCTTATTATTAGAATTCTTGTAGTGATGACTCACAAAACAATTGTTAACACCATCTGCGGAATATATATTTTAAGTAAAAAGAAATACTTAGTAGTGTTCGCATAAAAAATTTTAATATCTAAGTAAAAATGGCCACCAGACTTAATAGTTTGTTGTAAGAAAGAATACTCGTTTTTCTAGCTTTCACCGATAGATCTTCCAGCAAACGTAGTTACACGCCATAGGTGAAGACTGCGCTTTATAGAGCTATATAATGTGAAGCACCATATATCTGGGATAGTGCTACGAATCTCTTTTACTGTGAAGTTAAATTACACAATATTCCTCAAAATTGCAGCATGCTTTAATGTAGTACTCATCTTCTCAGAACTATAGGAGGAGTGAAATGTATAGAAAGGAACGGAAACGACATCCAGGAACGTGAAGTGAAATAAGAGGAAATTGATATAGAAATACGCTGACGAATTCTTGCAATAATATTATATCATCCATCCTTGGCATACCATGTCGACTGCGGACATGACACATTCCGAATTTGGAGTGATACTTGATAAGCGTATCGATTCTCCTGGTGTCAATCTCAGGACCATGATGGCACAGACATCCAAGCCCATGCCAGGTATGGAACCCGGGACCTCTGGGTTGTGAGGCAGCGATACTAACCACTACACCACATGAGTTCAGCAATAATATACTATAATTTTACTAACTCCTCTGTTATGGAAATACGATAGGCCTACAAATAGCTACTAGAAGCTATAATGTTGACTGAACGGAGAAAACACTTAACGTTATTAAGAGTACAGTGTAACATTTAAAAAGTATGCTTACAACTCATATGAATAAATAATTCCTGAAATAAAACAGAATAAATGTGGCAAAACTGCCACCCCGGTCGAATTAAGTGGATCGCCTAGAACTGATGGAAAGACGTGTAAACTTTTCTAGTGATTTAGTTAACTAATTTTGAGTAAAATCTAATTAATTGCCCATTATTTTAAATTACCTGCATATTGTGACTTTTTTACACATATACAAATAAAGAAATTGTTACACTTTAATATAAAGTAATTTTATGCAATCAAACAAAAACAATTTTTTGTACAAAGGTGGTGTTTATAATAAATATTATCTACCTGAAAGTTACAAGTCATTAATAATTTAAGATACACCATTATGATACATGCCAACAAAAAATATTTTTTTCTGTAACTATTATTTCATTTCTCAAAACAATACACGCCTATGTATTGTAATGTAGCATTTAATGTTATGATTGTTACAACTAGGATACAGTAAAGAGAGCAATGACGTCTGCTAAACGGAGACTATTACGCCTGCCGCTGAGTAGAACGCTGACGCGATTGTTATCCAACACTGCACAACTATTTTCCGTGGCCTTCTTATTTGTAGGCTAAGAGCCGATATAAAACGTCGGTAAAAAATGAGCCCATAGAGGAAATTATTTAATTGCACTCAACCTTTAGACATCAGGCTGATCTATTCATTAACTGAATCTTTGTCCTTCTATTATTGTTATTGTAAGACTGAATAATAATAATAAAGTTTCTTTTCTACATCTTTGAAAGTCAAGTCTGTCTCCCTGCAAGCAACATTCCTCGCTGTTCTGGAGATCGGACTTGGCTCCAATCCGAGCTCAATCCATGAAGAAATCTAACCTATTTCCTATCCTATCGTCAATCCTCAACAACTCATTTCCGAAAGTGAATTTTGATTCATTCTCCCCTTTCTTATAATATGCGCAGTCCACAAAAGCTACCAAATCTCTACAGAGTGACTACACAAAGACTATCATCACGACAACGGTAACCAAGTCATTATTTCGTGGTAGCTTTGGGTGAAACTCTACTACAACGACGGCGACATTATAGTCTGGTGGGTCTTTACGTCGTTGCCTTTTAAAAATAAGGTAAGCGTATATTGTGATCCAAGGTACAACAGCTTCCCAATATATCGAAGGAGCAGTGAGTCGTGAAGAGCTGCTAGATCTTTCCACTGCGAGTGCTACCAATGCGATCACTAAAAGGAACCATTGTCAATCTCTAATAGATAGACCTTAAATAATTGTGTAGGAAAAAAAGACTTACTTAAACCTGCTAATGCGCAAACTTAAGTTTGAGAAGTAGCAGAATTCCTTAACTTCTTTCAAAATATACCTTCCCAATCCAATAACCTTTGGTTATTTCACTGTTTCCCATTCTACACTCCATTTCCGTGCTTTCCGTCTATTAATCCTCGTGTTGTACTCTTCCCCCAGGATCACGTCCATGCCATTTATTATGGTTTCCAAGTTTTCTTCTGATTCCTATAATACCAATATAATCAGAAAACCTTAGGGTTTTTATTTGTTCTTCTAGAGTTTTGATTTCCTTTCAATATTCATTTTTAACTTTCTTCGTCGCCTCTTCTTTATATCTGTTAAAGAGCATGTGGACAGGCTGAATTCTTGTCTTTCTCCTTTTTTGATTTCTTGCCCTTCGATTCTAATTACTGCTGACTGCCATCTGTATAGTTATTTATATATTTTATAGAAGTGGCGATAGAGCGGAAATGGTTAGTTGGATAAACATTTACTAGACTGAAGAAACCGAAGCAATCACCTGAACTCTTGCGTTGGAAAAGACTTTGATAGAAAAATAAAAATCAGTTTAGGAAGAGAGAAAAATTTTGAGGGGGAGCTGCAGTAAACGTTAATGTCCGCTTTTTCAACAAGTTTTGTTTTGCTGATTCAAACCGGAAATTCCCAGAAACTAATCTTTATTAATAGTCTACTTCAGAGAGGCAATAACAGACCTATTTTCCTTGTATTGCCCACTAGGTTCTTCGAAATGTAGACTGGTGTAATTTATTATAGTAGATTGTTTACAAAATCTGTAATCACGTCAACTGATGGAATTGCATGTAGTATAATAATGTTCACGGTATATTGTGAACTATAAAAATAATAATCATTTAAGCCTGGTGTCGATGACGGCAAAAGAAAATGTGATGAAACTAGTTAATTTTTAAATAATTGAAACTTAGTTCCTGACACAACAAATTCGATAATGTCAGGAGTGGAGTGACTATAAAATCTTTTAAAACTGTACTACAAAATTTTCTGTACTTGTATAATTTACCTATAAAGCACTTTTACGATTCTTATAATGAAACTAATCATCTCAGTCTTAATTTTATGAGCTTTGCATATGAACAGTGATGTAATAATTGTTTTATTAACACTGAAACGTATGAGTCATTTATATTATATTCTGACCGTGCTTTTTGTAAAAGAATAAGTGAATGATCTGTATGGACGTCTTCTTATATATATTTTTTAAGAAATCCTATAAGGCTGGAGTCCAGTTCCAGCAGTAAAACCTGTTAGTAATTTCTTATGTAACTGTGTCATTATTTTCAAATGAAGTAGATACAATCGTCCAGAGATACGTCGAACAGCAAAATACAGACATTATTATTTGTATTGGTAAAGTGATTCTGCTTAGATGAAAAAACATTTACTGCACGTCTTGGATGAAAGCGATACGTGAGCTCATGTTATGAGAATAAAAAAATAGGCGTCCAGGATATAGAATATCTAAATGGAGTTCGACAGATATAGCAAAAGAACTTGACAGGTGAATCCAAAGATATATCTACTATGTCACTAGAACTTTTAATTTCCAACGTTGTGCCCTTGGCAATTAGAGACAAGTTAGTCAACAGGATTCAGCAGATTAAGGAAAAGATAAGTGTGTTGGTACTGCTGTCTGCGTTCCCTCTGTAACTTGTTTTGTATGCACAGCAAAATAAATAAACACGTATTCTTACGTGAATGATTTACAAATACAAATGGGTCGGGATAAACAAAGCTGCAATATCTCATTCCAGAATATTGCCAACGTGACATGTGGGAGCTAAGTCGTCATTGTAAACACACCCACATTGAAATGTATAATTTTAAAACGAGTCAAATCATTTAAGAATGTATTAATTACTGCATCTCTAAGTTCTTAACTTAATTTCGTTCTGAGAACTGAAGACTAAACGAAGATAGAGGACCGGGAAAACCTAATTATAGGGAATACCCTTTCTTTCCATAATAAACGACTGTAGCGCATGTGTTACTCGTTAATTGAACAACTAAACACGCACGTGGCCAGTGATGGCTCGTTATTTTTTAAAGTAGTGAAATACAGCATCCCATTAGAAAATAACTTACCATGATATCCTTGTAAAACATTAATTATTAGAGCGGCTAATGAACTGACCCGTAATATACTGTATACACAATTCCGCCTCCATAATATGAATTTTCAAAGCATGAAAATTTAATACAACACGAAGGAATTTTTCCTTTTTTCATATCTTAAACAAATTAAATCGACTGCGAAGTTTTTTTTTACCAGGTTACACGAGGGTGAAATCTATGGACCAATAAAAGACAGATGGGACATGGAGAATAAAGAGAAATGACGAATTGAATAATCTCATAAGAAAATACAATACAATAAATTATATCAAAGCCCAACGTCTGAGGTGGTTCGGTCACTATGTAGGATGCCAGAGGAAAGATTTGTAAAACGAATACACAAGTGGACGCCAACTTCGCGTAAGAAGTCCCAAAAACAGACGGGAATACGACAAAGACTTAGAAAAGATGAAAATACTCAACAGGTAAAAAGAAAATAGAAAAGCAAACCGAATGAAAGAAAATTATTGTGCAGGCCAAAACATTCAACATACGAAGTTTTAGAGCCATTATAATAATAAATAACATGAAGGCGATCCTGAAACAGGCAACTGCCTTTAATAGCAAAGGAAGAGAATTGAAAAGGGGGAATGAGGAAGGTAGAGCAAGTGGTGTTTCATCTAAAGAGATGCAGGGAAAACCCTAGAAAACATGCATTAGGTAGGTCGGACATTGGGTTCTCTTCTCACGCCCTTACGAATGACGGGAGAAGTGTCTGCTGTGGGACCGCAGCATTCCCTTCTCCGTGGCTGATCAGGTTTTAATGGCAGTTTTCCGACTGATCCAATGGAGTCAGTGAACAACTCTTAACGTATACCCACAGAACATAGAATAGATATTCTATGTTCTGTGCGTATACCCAAGGTCTTTGACCCCAGTACATACACCTCCTAAGATAGGTGGGCCGCACTCGAGCAAAACATTTTTGTAGATTTAAGTCCTTAAAATATATTGTTACTGAAATTAAACGTTCATTAAATTTAAGTCATTTCACGCTAAACATACCAAATAGATACTTCAACTACCTTATTTATGTGTAAAAATACTGAAATTTCATAAGATTGCTTATTTGTATGTTCTGCGTGAAACTATTTCAACCAAATTTTTCACATATGTTCTTTGTAACTTGGAAATCAGCACTAACGGAGTAAGACACTGCTACCACTCATATGAGCGGGGGTGGAGGGGGAAATTTTAAATATGCAAAATCGGCCAATATTTCCGTCGGTTAAATACTTTTTGGAGTCAATTACTTTTACGGTGTTTCCCGCGACACTATTCGTATTCGTCCAACTCTAATTACATATATAACATACTACAAAATACATTATGGCCCTTGCGTAACCTGCGTCTATGCGTGCGGCGGCGGCGATGACGACGAAGTTCGCGAGAAACAAATATCGTAACTTAACTAAAATGTTAGTTTTATTAGCATTAATATCCCGGGCATCTCCGGATACCCAGATATTAGATAAAGCTAATTTTTTGAACAACCCACGCTTGTTAGTGCAGTTCGGCGAGATTTACGGAAAATACACGGGGGTTAAACGGAATGGTCCGTCACGCATTCCAGAAAAAAAAATATAGAGGAGAGCCACCAAGCGGATAATATTCCCGTAGCCCGTCTTTCTGACAAAGGAAACAATCCCTTTTATTTATATATAAGATTATTAATATGATTTGGAAGTCGAAAAAGTTTAATATTAAATATTTACTTCAATTGTTACGTTAACATTGTAATTAATACAAAAGAGAAAAACAATACGCTTCTTCCTTAATTTAGATCTATGGAGTTGTGGAAACAGTTTAACTTTTTTTGTTAAAAGATTTAATTTTAACTCTAATCTCACTTTGTTAATTATGTAAGTTACAATGACATATACTGAATAAAATTGACTGGAACACAACTTTTGTCCATTCTATTATATTTAATTACTTATTTATTGATACAACTGAAAAATTTCCCCTAAACACAGGAAATCCCTTCCTATGCTATTAAAGGGGAGTTGACTGTATCAGGATCATACTCATTTTGCCTGTTACCAAAAAAAAAAAAAATTCAAACTCTCCTTGGTACCTCAGAAATTCAGTCGTCTATCATATCGAACATGCCCAAGTAAACTCCGTAATCACCAAATCCATAACCTCCCTAATCAAAAGCGCCACAAAAAAACCTACTCCACGGCTCCACTTCCGTCGGCTCAAAAGAAAATCACCAATCGGCCTCATTCTTCCCCTAGAAAATCTAGGCACATCCTAACCCACCTTACCATCACGCCCGCAGTCCACATTCTCAAATATCCTCCAATAATAAATACACCGCCTGTCAACCATCAATAAACTCATATCGTATGCCCCTCTGATACAAGCGAAAATTAAAAAAACCTAACCCATCTGATAAAGTAGACTAATCAATGGACTAACCTACCTTAATATTTATGTGAATTATATACATTTTAATTTTGCAAATACATTATTTTAATTTTGTATATACTGTAACAACTATTGTCACAAACATATAATCACAGGATAAAAGTTTTATATGAAATAAAAAAAATGCATTCTTGTTTGATATCGTTGTAGTTTAACAATGCGGTAACATCTATTGCTAAAGTTCATAAGAAAAAATTGGCACGGCGGAGCAGTGGAGCTCTGGAAATTTGCGGGCACTCTTGCTCCGTGTAGAAATCCATTGTTCCACCTGCTTCATGCTACGCTCCAAAGCCTTGAATGAATGTGCTTTCTAGAGATGTCAGTTTGTATTCGCGGTCACCAGGAAAGTTAAATAACTATGTATAGAATTTGAAGTTTTTCCGCAATCAATAAAAACGGAGAATTGTTATAGAGCGGGAAATACATAGAAGGTATGCAAGGAGAGAGATGATTCGTGAAGCATAAAACATCGTGTAAGTAATATATTTTTATGTATGTGTGTAATATAAGATTATATGTCTAAAGAGCGACATAAGCTACCAACTGACCTAATTTGAAGGTTCAGGTTGGAAAGTTCATCGCTGTGAGGACAAATCGCAGATATTCGTCAGGATTGAGGCATACCAAGATGCCACCTTCACGAATCCCAAAGAGCTAATTTTCATGATTTGCCCAAGACACGATCACGCAGCATAGGTCTATGATTTTGCTGTTGAATGAATACGAAGCGCTGCGATCACGGGCCAACGCCCCGTCTCCCACACAAACGAAATAAAAGTCGCGCCCAACGCTTATTATTCTATGCGTAACACGCCTTTGTACTTCCTCGTGCTCCATTCTATATTTCACAGAATATGCCGCATGCAATGTGTCAAGAAAATGTGACACAGAATCATCAAACTTTCTTTAATCTTGATAATGTCAGGTAAACGGCGTTTCTACGAAGAACAGTCTAGATTTTACTATCGCACTGATTTTTATTGGCCTACAAAAATCCTTTACGAGTGTTGCGCTATTTGAAAGAACGGGTAGACAAAATTTGTGGCCCAAAGAATTCGAAATAAATACAATTTGGTTTTATAAACGTCTATTTGGACCAGGAAACCTAAAGAAACGGTCGAGTCCATTAATATTTTTTTATACCGACCCATTTTCAATCATTAAATTGGGAAGTAATATTATCCTTATAGATTTAATATTAGAGAAAGGGATTGAATATATTCACAAACTATGAACATACGTAAATATTTTTATGTTCGACTAAATTCTTCAAATTTCCATATACTCACTCTCTCTGCTTTATTCCTTATAATAGGGAATATCTAAAGTCTTTAAGAATTACGGAGTTCATTTTAACCATAATGTATTACCGAATCAGTCGACCTTCCCGAAACTGACACATTTAATAACCGGACATCTCTCATACCCGGCATTATTCCATACACTTTACTAAGAAAAACACCTGTAATAACTGGACACACTAATAAACGGACATGGACACTATTTTTACAGAATTTTCGATAATGTCTCCAGGGGTGAAAGTAAGCCGGACAACACCGGAATAGATTTGGAGACGAAAAGCTGTTCCGGTTTAAAAATCATCAGCAAGAATGATAAACAATTATTTTTCGTAAACATGGAAACAAACATCAATAAATAATGATTAAAGATGGAAGACTTTCCCGGTGTAGCTGTTGGAAGAATAGTTCTCGGGTTTCCACTCGGGTAACACAGTTCTTTCTGTTACCCGAGTGGAAACCCGAGAACTATTCTTCCATCAATACATAATGATTTCTCAGTGAAATATTATGTCCCCCAGTTAACGAATTTGATCCAAGGCCGTATGTAAAAACTTGGCTAAGAAAAGGAAAACGGCACACCAATTCATTGGAGGGAATGCAAATTATAATAATTACTACTTTAATTTGTGGAAATTATTATAATTATATGATTTTGAATGATATTTTCTGTTATTTTTATATTTTTGTGATTATTTAAAATATAAAAGGAAATTATAATTATGAATCTTTTTTGTGTTGCAATCAACAACATGCGTTCCGGTAAGACATTTTTTAAACTTTCACCCCTGAATGTCTAATAACCGGACAGAAAGCCAAAAACAAATCACGATTTCAGGAATGCCCGATGGCTCTGCTCTATTTTTTTACTTTGATGTAGATGATCCCGGAATTTCCCAATCCCGAAGCACTTTCACGAACTCTTCTCAGTTCTCAGACAGCCGTATTTTTAATTACGGTGAATTACGTGGGTTTTGGGTAGAAACTATTTACGGAGATCAGCGCGAAAAATATATTCTTTTTACTAAAGAAAAGGTGGAGTTAATTAAAGTGTACGAAAAAGAGAAAATCAGTGTCAGAGCTCTTGTTTTAAGATTCAAAATCGGGGAAACTCAAGTCGCTGTAACATTAAAAATAAATAAACCTTTTTAAATGTGGATACAAACGGGAACGATGAATCTAGGCAATCATTTTTTTTAAATATCCGACTTAGCTAATCACAAATCTACATACGAGTGGATTTTAACAAGGGAAAAGGATTTGGAAATTGCCAAAGATTTAAGCAATACGGACTTGAAGGCGAGTGTCTGTTGTCTCGACAAATTTAAATTGATACACGGCATTACGTGTAAGGATTTAAGTGGTGAAGCGGTGGCTGTGTACACTAACGTTGTGCCAGAGTGGACAACGAAACTGGCGGAATTTTGTGAAGGCTACTCGAAAACTAACATTTTTATTTGCAACGAGACTGCACTATTGTTTAGAGCTCTGCCAAAATAAACGGTGGCATTAAAAAGCGTTCATGCAAAGGAGGGAAAAAACCGAAAGAAAGGTTGACAAATACGTTATGTTAAAACATGGAAGGCGATTTTGAACCTCCGCTATTAATAGGCAAAACCCTGAAGCCTGGGTGTTTTAAGGGGATCAATTTGAAAAAATTCGGCATAGAATAGCAGGCAAAAAAAATTATGGATGACGAGACTAACTGGCTGAAGATTTAATAGTGAAATTTTGCGACAAGAGAAAAGTTATTTTATTCTGGGAAAACGCCACCTTTTACCCCAAAATTGAATTTTCAAACGTTAAAATCTAAATACGTCAGCCGAGTGTCAACCTCTAGACCAGGGCAGAATCAAAAACTTTAAATATGATGAATTGCTAAAATTTACGCCTGAGGAAGTCTCAAATTGGAGACGAAACCTAGCTTTGGAATAAATTGTGATAAATTTATATGCCGACTTATTGGCCGTCTTTTTATTTATTGTAAACTTTGAAGTGAACTACAGAGAGTGTATTTTGCATAAAATGTTTTCGCTCAAATGGACACCTGCACCTCTCCAAACGAAATTGCGAAGACAACGTTTTAGATGCAATTCAGTGGAAAACTATAGCCATAAACAATATAGAGAAAGAAATTGTATTGAACAGTTTATATAAATTAAATTTTCCTTTAGGAGTCACCTCGGCTTCCAGTGATGAAAAAGCCGAAAATGAAACTAACGAACCTACCTACTTTGGTATTGTATATATGTATTGTTATGAAAGCTGAATGATGCAGCCTTCTATTAAGCGGATACTTCTAACAAGCGGACAAAATTCCGTTTCCCACTGGCGTCCGCTCATAGGAAGTTCCACTGTGTATTGGTTTTGTTTGTGGGACATTTTGAATCTCGTCAACTTGGCCCGCTTATGTGTATTTTCTTTACGCTAAAGATGTATTTTTTAATTATTTATAAACGACACATTTATCGAAAAAGATGTATTTGAAAGTAAAACCAACCATTCAGTATATTTACTCTGATTAAAACAAACACTTATTTAATGTATTTTGAAGCTGCATCCACTTTGTGACCTGCCCTTGTTCCTATTGCTTAGAATATTTTCTGAATGAAACCTGATTACTTTTATCTCCTTCGTTACACTACAATGCGGAACACATTCGCCTTGGCCCCTATCGCATTGCTTTGATCTTTCGTTCATGAGTTGTCTACAGTTGCGGCTCCTGTGTTTATTAAACTTATCTGTTTAGCCTCCACTCCCCCCCACCCCTTCCCCATATCTTCCAAAGCAACAATTTTTAGTAATTACATGTTGTTGTTGTGGTATTCAGTCCTAAGACTGGTTTGATGCAACCCTCCATGATAACCAATCTTGCGCAAACCTTTTCATTTCCATATAACTAGCACACCCCATATCCTCCCTAATTTGCTTAGCGTATTCCATCCTTAGCTTCCCTTTTTTACTCTACACACTTCCTTTTATTGCTAATTTTACAAGACCCTCATTAATTTATCCCTTCTCTTAGTCAACGTCCTCCATATTGTTCGCTTTTCCCCTATTCTGTTTAGAACTTCCTCGTTTCTGATTCTATCCACCCATATGATATTCAGCCTTCCCCTATAGCACCACATTTCAAAGGCTTCTATTCTTTTCCTTTCCTCAACTCCTACCATCCACGTTTCGCACCCATATAACGCCACGCTCCATACAATCATTTTTAGCAACGATTTCCTAATAGTCACACTTATATTACCCATAAGTAAATCCCTCTTTTTCGCGAAAGCCTTCCTTGCCTGTGCTATCCTACTCTTATACTACACTCCATTACTTTGGTTTTGCCTCTATTAATCCTCATATTGAACTCTTTCTCCAGGACTACGTTCATGCCATTTATTATGGTTTCCAAGTCGTCTTCCGATTCTCCTCGTCGACAAAGCGTAAGGTTTTTATTTCTTTTCCTTGCAGTATGATTCCTTTTCCATATTCCGTTTTCACATTCTTCATCGCCTGTTCTATATATAAGTTAAACAGCATGGATGACAGACTGCATCCGTGATTTTTGGATTTCTTGGTCTTCTATTCTAATTACTGCTGCCCGTCTTCTGTAGAGGTTGTGTATTAGCCTCCTTTCTCGATATCTCATTCTATTTGTCTTCAAAATCCTTAATAGCGTGTTCCAGTTCACATTATCAAACGCTTTTCTAAATCTACAAATGCCATGAACGTAGGCCGGTGTTTTCGTATCTTGTCTTCTAAACTTAATCGTAAGGTCAATATAGCTTCCTAAAACCAAACTGATCTTCGCCTAACTCGAATTCTATTTGACGTTCCATTCTCCTATATACCATTTTAATTAATATTTTGCATGCATGGGATACTAAACTAATTGTTCTGTGCTCTTCGCATCTATCAGCCCCAGCCTCGTTCGGTATGGGTATAGTTATGTTTTTACTAAAATCTTCTGGATTCTTACTGTTTCATTTATTTTGCAAACTATCCTGAACAGCCATGATACTGCTTCTTCGCCCGATGCTCTTATCAACTCTGCTGGAATGTTATCAATTCCTGGCGCTTTACCATAACTCAGATCTTTCAGCGCTCTATCAAACTCTGACCTTAAAATTTTGTCCCCCAACTCTTCGTCATCGACCTCCTCTTCTTATTCTATTACTGCCTTATCTAGACTTCCACCATGATACAGCTCTTCTAGATATTCTTTCCACCTTTCTGATTTTTCTTCTTTATCCATAATTGGCTTCCCATTCGCTCTCCTGATGTTCTTGATAATATTTTTCCTCTCGCCGATGATTCTTTGATTTTCCTATAAGCAGCGTCTATTTTCCCTTTCACCGTGAAATCTTCAACCGTTTTGCATTTCTCTTGTAGCCAAACCTATCTATCTCATTCTTTAAGCGTCTGTACTGTTCTTTACCATTTTCATCTCTCGTGTTTTTATATTTACGCCTTTCGCCTATCATTTTTGTTATTTCTTGTGTTGTCCACTTTTTCCTATTGGATATAGCTATTCTTCATATTTTTTCTTCTGCTGCTCTAGTCATTTCGTCCTTTAAGAGTTCCCCTCTTCTCTTATATATTGTTTCTTTCTCTATTTATCTACTCCTGATATCTTCTTTGAAACTCTGAAGCACGTCCTGTTGTAGTTTTTCTATTTCCCATCTTTTTGTTCTAATTCCTTTATTGAGTTTCTTCATTTTCAGCCTGCATTTCATAACCAGCAGATTATGGTCAGTGTTTATATCTGCTCCTGTGTACGTCTTGCAGTTTAGTACCTGATTCCTACACCTCTGTCGAATCATTATGTAATCTAATTGCTTCTTCCATGTGTATAGTCTTCCTTCACGATTTCTAAACCAGGTATTCGTCACGACTAAACTGTGCTCCATGCAAAATTATACTTGCCTATCTCCCCTTTAATTCCTTTCCCCAATTGCATCACTTTCCCTTCCCTTTCCTATAACTGCGTTCCAGTCACCCATTACTATCAAATTCTCGTTTCCCTCGACATGCTTAATTATTTCTTCAATAACTTCGTAGATTTTATTAATTTCTTCTTCCTCTGCGACACTTGTGGGCATATATATACATGAATAATCGACGTCGGCTGCGGTTTTGTTTCTGACATTATCGTAATTAACCTTTCATTATATTGTTTGTAATAACTTATACGTTGCCCCAGCCTTCTATTCATTACGAGACCTACCCCTGCATTTCGTCTATTCGATTTTGTGCTAATCACCCTATATTGATATGACCAAAAATCTTGCTCTTCCTGCCATAAAGCTTCACTAATTCCTACTACATCTAACTTTAACCTACTCATATCTGAGTCGTGGTCCCCACTGCGCAACCTGGGGAGACATGCGATGAAGGACTAGCATCCCCACACGGTTATTCTAACATACATACCAACATACGCACATATTCATATACCCCTACAGCGTTCTCACAACAATCCTAACTGATGCCAAACACCGGTCGTCCGGACGCACAAATCTTATTTCCTCGTTAACTTCACTGGAAACAATTTTACTCTAACGACCTAACCAAATTTATTTATTATATTAAAACATTTTACTATTATTCAAATTATCATTATTATCAAATATCATAAGTTACTTTTCGGGCATTCGATATATCGATATCGTTTATGTTAGACATCGTATTCCTTACATTTCCTTTTGATCTCAATAACTTAACTGTTGTATAATATTTTCCAAATGAATGTCCCATTACTGCCTCTAACATCGAATAAAGTTGCTACTTGTCCTAATAAAACATGCTATTATCGACAATGCTTGCCTAACACAGGTCATATTGTCGTAACAATACTCCTTAGTGTTCGCCGCACTATAATCTTTATTTATTACGGCTTGTAAAAGTTAGAGTTAATTTATTGAAAACCACAATTAATAGACTTGAACTGATATTACACTTAAATTTCCAATCATTACAGTTCGTTTGGTATTAATCATGTCCGTTATGAATAATAGCGCTCGTATTAGAAAGTAAATTAAAATTGCTTTTAATGATCATTGCTAATTAAGTTTAATTACATGTGTATCCAAACTGTAATTATATTTGCCCCATAAATAAATACCTGTGGTTCCGAAGATCTCTATTAACTGCACTTATCACACGGAGAACCGTAAACTGAATGTATTTCAAAACTTCATAGCGGTGACACGGTTCGTTACTAACAAAACCTTCCTTAAAAGTAATTTTGGCTTTCAGCTGCATTTGTTGCAGATAAACAGCAATAGTCCGTTAGCCTATTCTAAAACGCACACATATACAAGAAATCTACCTACATTTTCGGAGAAACCAAGCACTAGCAGCCAACCCCGCAACTCGTCCGGTCGCCATTTTTAATAATTACACAAGAAGACATTAATAATACCACAAGAGCGTCACCGTTACCAATACTCTGCTGCAAATGACCCCCGATCCGTAAGATGGTACATTTCTAAATCCCCCCACAGAACATGTAATACTGACTAATTTTTAAAATCAAGTTGACGTAAATTTCTAAAAAATTTAAATTATTCCATCGTAACGGTTTCAAAAAAATAATTAATTGAAGGAACAAGCCAAACATGGGATTATTGTATGCTGGGTCGTGCGGTAGTTGTCTCAGTCTTATGAAAGTCTTTTTAATGCTTTATGTTTATTTACTTTAGGCATTGTTTTAGTTGTGGGTGTAAATACTTAGAGGGCGCTTTGGTTCGTGAAGTGACCTGACGTTTGCTCGGACAAGACGTCTTTGAGCAGGAAAAACCTTTTTCTCCGTTGATTTGTCCCAGAACTCGATTCCATAAGACAGTAGAATGAAAAATATACAAAGTAAACTAGTTTTCTTCTTTTTAAATCATCGAAGGAGGACTTAATTCTTACAGCACATATGGCCGAGTCGAGTTTTTTTAAGTAATTTATTAATCTGATCACTCCAATTTAATTTATAATTTATTCGGAGAATTAGGCATTTAATAGATGAAATAGAAGTATACCACTTGTTAGGCTTTGTTCCGGTATGAAAATACTTGAATGATTCACTTTATATCTTTCCGATAACCTTAGCCACAGAATTTATATTCACAGTTAATTTCATGTTTTTATAGTATCTAGCTATTTAAAATATAGTAGGAGTTTCGATTTTAGATACATAATAGCTGGGCGCCCGACGTTACCCGGTAATTAACATATATTAGCTCGCTGCAGTATTTAATTTGACAGTAATCCCTTTGTAAGCTCGTGAGATAGATCGCGTTTTTGTAAATTTACCTTTTCACGCCTCCTATCATCGCTTAAAGTAAAATGTTTTATTTAGGTTAGATAGTATGCTGGTAAATGAATGTGTGTATAAATCGTAATTAACACAATGCACCTTTCACATTTGCACACTTAATTTTGTTCGGTGTCGAATTAATTGACAAATAATACACTCAATATGCACGCAATTACAATACACGGAATATATCAGAACTCGGCAAGTCGAAATGTCAAAACAATGGCAAGCAACGACGCAATGAACTTCCACCAGTATTGACGTGTACGTAAAAATGCCATAGATAATTCAAACGGCCAGGATGTTTCCTATGCGATTAATTCAGAAAATATTAATTTTGGGCGGCAATTTTTTTAAGAAACAGCGCCACCTACCGGGTCCAACTATAGCTAAGAACCATCCAGGTCACCACAAATACAAATATTTCATCAAAATTGCTTCAAAGCGTTTACGATGAGATGAATTACGAAGACACGCACACCGAAATTTATATACGAAGTTTTATTATTGCTGGTCTATTGTGTTCCACTTATTTCACTCTTCCTCAAGTTTAAGGAAAATTTCCATTACTTAAAGTATCGATATTATGAGCACTAATCCAGTGTCTATTTATGTCGTATGTTACGTTACGGCCGTCCGGGTATTCACCCGGCGCTCATTTACACGATATCGTGAACTCTATCTAGATCAAGGCCATTCAAAGCTGAGATAAATAAGGATATTAGTACACTTTCTATGTTGACCCACTGCGTCTTGATACAGATTTTATGTGGGTGCGAGGGGTTTTCAGGTTTGTGTCTGTTTAGCTCGGCATATTTAAATATTTAAAATTGACAACTACTTAAGTTTTTAAAAATGACATTTATTGAAATCACCTGGATGGAGTCGGCTCGTATAGAACTGAAGATGAAGTTGCTGGACTGTATTAATATTTGGTTAAGGAACTTGGGGTATAAATTGCATGATTGATTTTTTTAGTCGCACACAGAAATATCGAGAAATTTTGTGTACGAATATAACATATCGCATTAGAAATGAAACCGTGAGATGGGGACACAATGCCATAAGATTAAATTCTTACCTGAAAAACCAGAGTAGACGAGCGTTCCTATAATTGAAAAGAGGATACAGCTACTTCGAACACCTAGAGAGAACTGTCCATAGGTACTAAGCAGTCGAATGCAGAAAATGGGTGAATTGTACATAAACAGTTTTTGATCGGATCTCGACAACAGCGCCACCTACCGGGTGCTAAGAACCATCCAGGTGACTACATAAACACAACAACAACAATTTCATCAATATCGGTCAAGCCGTTTAGGAGGTTTAACTAAACATTGATGAAATAAAGACATTCTGACTGACTTTTTCAAGAACTTCCCGAGCGTGTCACCATAAGAAAGCAAGGATAATGCGTAGAGAGGAGTCCAACAGTAGGTGACACAAACATCAATTAATTGGCAGTATATAGTCTTTGTAATTTTAAGAGTTGTTGCAATATCTTCATTCTGAGATGAAAGGATAAAATTCGCGTGTTTCTGTGTTCAGATTAACTACATTCCAAATATGTTAAAAAAATATACAATTCTTTAATATAATGCGCCTTTTAAAATGCTTCCATAAAATATATTTTTAACAGTACAGGATAAAATTTCATTTCAGGCGGTGGAACTTTTACTAAGGAAGCAATTACTGGAATTTGCAACACTTTTTATCCTATTTTTGTTCTGGGTTTCCCTTAAAAACACTAAAGTGCGCTTGCTTACTTTCCTTATTTGTTAGGTTTAGGCCGTCATTTAAAATGAATAAGGAAAGTGTCTCAGATATTATCAGTTTTTACGAAATAACCTTGTTTTCAGCTTAGTTGGACTACATTAGCATACTTTTGCCGCTATTTCCTATCAATCCACATGTCAGTACAGGTCGTGAGAAATAGCAAAGCGTGTTAGCTACTTACTAGTAGAATGGCGGAAAGCCCGGGGAGAATTGTATCATAGGTCAAGAAGAGAATAGCTACGAACATTTTTTTTATAAATATTCATTATATTGCTAACAAAAAAAATATCGCTATGATCCTTTTACCACATAATAATATACCCTACACTTTTACGTATTTTTTTTTGACGTACAAAATATCCTGAACCAAACAAAATGAGTTTCCTTGAAGCAAAGTTTTCATAATATCTTTTAAACTAGGAAGTTGCCTTAAACAAGTTCCGTGTTAAGTGAGTTCCGCGCTGTTATGTTATTAGGCACGACTAGCTACATATCGACAGTTATATGTTAATAATTTATAGTTACTAATATTGGGAATTAGCAAACTGAACAATAGTAACAAAGTTTTTCTACGCCGTTAATGCTTTTCACCAGCAAAAATTTATGTTTAAATTTTCTGTTCTCTCGTTGGGTGCGCTTAAATTATTAGTAGAAATTATATTGTCATCATCATCAGTTTTCTGCCCACAAGCAGATCTTCATGTTGAAGATCGCCATTTCTTCCTGTTCTCCACCTTCCTCTTCAGATTCTCATACCATTTACATCCTTCTTTCCTCTAATATATTTCTACTTCTCATTTCTCTTCCCAAAAACATGTCCGTCAGTCAGCAAGAAGTCCGGTCTCAAATTGAGAGTAACCTACGCAGTTGTAGCGGCCCTCTCATCTCATTAACCGAATGTAAACACTTTTTCATTTGTCACCCTTTCCATCAAACTCATCCTTTCCATCCTTATCCAGATTCAAATCTCGAAATCTTCAAACCTTTTCTGGTCTACTCTTCTTAACGTTCACGTCGCTGTTCCGTACAATGCCACACTCCAGGTAAAGCACGTGGCCAATTTTTTTCTCAGCCCCCTTCCCAATAAATGTCTTCTTCGCTTGAAAGCCTCCTTTGCCTTCAATTCTTTAATGGCATCGCAAGTCCTCGGTGATCTCACTCCCCAGATATTTAAAGGAAGACGCATATCTGATAATTTTCTTGCCGTATCTTAATATTTGTCTCTTTTCTTCCCTTACCCATCACCATTTTCATTCCCATTCCATACTATTCATCAGACGCTCTCAGGCCATAGAGCACCGTATTTACCATTCTCTCTTTTTCCTCCAAGAAAGGAGAAATATACGACAGGTTCAGAAATACTAGTATCATAGAATTCAAATAAAGCCCATTACTAAAGTAATGTAGATATTTCAAAGGCAACTAGTAACAATTATACCGAGTAAAATTGCATTAGCAATACTCAGCAGCGAATAACGTCATAATGAATAAACTAATGGTGTATCACTTTTAAAATCAGAAAATTTTGAAACCAAGCAACACACATTAGTAACTCGTAAGTATTTTCCCGTCGTACGTTATTTTAAGTAAATTTGATTTTAGGAATCGGCTCATCTGATGACAGTTTTATATGTAGGTTCAAGCTTTAATTTGAGCAGTATGATTAAAGTCTTCGAACTGCCATCCCTTAAAGTTTTTTCCCCTGTAAAATAAACTCCAATTGAGAATTTTCTAATACGACGCAAAATGTTAGAATACTATTTTTGTAGTGAAAAAATTAACTGTGCAATTCCCAGCACCAGAACGAACAATGTTTTGAGCATTACGGGTGTTGTAGGGTGTGAAACGGAATACAGGACCTGCGTATTCTCATTACGGAAAGAAAGGAGTATTAAAACCGCGAGTGAACTAACACGCAGGAGCGAGTGGGCCGCAAGGCATGCTTTCTAATGACGACGAAAAAGAAGCAGAAATTAACGCTTTTAAAAAACAATTTTTATAAATATTCTTAAAATATCTTTGTAAATGAATTTATGTGCTGGAATACATGAGCACATGTGCATCAGTCGCCTGTGTATTAGTTGAACGACGAGAAAAATATTAATACGTTCATATTTTGTATTTGACGCTTAATTAAAAACGTGTCAAGTGACTGAGGGATCCCCGCGCGACCATTTCCTATTTTAATGAAATTTGGACAGCCTTAGATAAACATATGCAAAATTTCAGTTCGAAATATACATTTCTGACTGAGGTAGGGCATTTTCGTCGATGCCCGCGATTTGTAGGAGACGACGTCGTTAAGAGTGCCACATTTGAGCTTCAATATTGTGGCAGTTAATAGATAATAGACCCTGAAAATTCGTTTCTAAGATAAATTTTAAGCGTAGATTACGAAAATAATAACAAATATCATATCCTGGCAGCTATAAACCCATAAAGTTGGCGAAAAATATTGAGCCGATTTTTTTTTCGTATTTTCAAAGAACCTGCAGAGATAAATAAAGTACTTACGGTATTCATATTTTGTAGTTTGCATGTCTACACGAGTGTCTACAAATTGGACGATTTACAGGTAGATAATATAGTTTGGTAAATTTGGTGCCCCAAACCTGACGCCAAAGTGTAAAACGTCAAAAATGAGCTTTTTCAGAAGTATAAATCGTTCACAAGGACACCAGATGTCGTTTTCTAGTTGACACTATTAGAAAGATGAGGGTTTTCTCTAATATATTTAAAAAAATGAAAAACTGTAGATAGGAAAAAAACAGGATGAGACCTAAATCGAATTATCTTTAAGTAAAAATTATATAACAGGCAGATTAATGTAGAAAGTTGAGGTTTAAATTAAGTGTCTGATAAATCAATAATTTAGCAGTAAAAACTACTTTTAAGGGAATGCGTGAATTCAGTGGACAAGTGCGAGTCCAGACTCGGAGGAATGCGTAGTTATTCGGTTTTTCTGGACTAAATGTTGGACCGAATCACAGCCTTTTTTTTTTGATAATTGAGCGTAATTATTAATCGGATATAAGTATTTTGAAGGGCTATTCGGTGCTATAAGGTGTTTCATTAAGTGCTGTTTTTACGTAGTGTGTTTATAAGCTACGAAATTCTGAAGGCTGTTTAAAAGCCATTTACTATAATCTTCATAGCTTTTTATCTTTAGCAGTATTTTATGCAATATCTGCCCGCGACGTATCTGAGGGCGTTGACATGATACGCTCTCAATGTAATAGTAATGTTATCTCCATTACAAATGTTGGGACTTCTGTAATACAGCGACAGTTACCAGTGTCTTGCAGCAATGCTTTCAAGTTTTTACGCTTAACGAGATCTTCACATTTTCATGTTGAAGACGCCTGAAGTTGCCAGACGATCGGAATGCGATCTGGAATAAAGCTCGTTCGCAATCCGCAGTGACTTGCGGCAGGTCAACGTCCTCGAACTTCCTGCGACTCAACTTGATTCGAACGGAAATAGAACTTCCATTTTGAAACATGCTGCAAGCGCTATGTTGAGAAAAGATACGAATTTTAAGGGAGATCAATTTTTTTTAATTTTAAGTTATATTAATATAGTTTCACTTACTGAAAACCGGTTTATTTTTCCATTTAAATTTAATGGATTAAGATTTTATTCTATTGTACGAATTGTGGCAACAGTCGCCCTAGTAACTGCCCCACAGATGCAGTAATGAGAGAATATTGACTGTAATATTTTTTTTATCATCATTATTCTTACTTCAAATTTTATTTATTTGTAGGTACTACACAGACGTTAGTCCAATTACATTGATACCATGCATGTATTACAAGTGAAGAATTTAGAAGTATGATCATCTCGTGCAGTTCACATGATAATAAGCAATTGTGAAGTATCAGTTGGACATACAAATAGAAGAGATATTTAAGTATTGTTAGTTGAAAGATTTTATAGGAAATTAAGTAATATCTATGGAATTGGAACGAAATAATTCGAACTCAGGTGGTAACTGATTGCGTAGGGCAGTCATTCGGTGAATTGGAGATTTTGAAGCTGTTACTGATTCAATATTTGTGTTTTAAAGTAAGTAAACGATGGTACACAAAATGTGTAAAAAGTATAATAAAAATACTGTTTTATATCATTTTTTTGGGGTAAAAGAAAGAGTTTTTATATAAAAATTATTTTTTAAATCAGCTGTTACGTTTTCATTATTTCTTGTATAGAATGCCTGTCGCTTGATGTCTTGGGCTATTCTATGTCAGTAACGTATCGGTTTGTCACATTGTCGCTTGTCAAGGTCATTATGGAAAACTTGATCTAAAATCTCTTGTTTATTAAACGCTGTAATATTCCAATATTTGAATTGCTTGCAGTTACCACTTGCGCGTTTCCTTCAGTCCTCATTTTATGCTCAAATTGGTGAAGTCAGCAAGGAGTTTCTTCTCGTGTAACAGTGCATATTATGAATTTTAATAGTCGTATTATAACGCTTGCCCGCTCCCTCAGATCAGTTCACATTGCCGGCACCAGTGCCGCTGCATTCACAGAATTAATTAAATATTTTACAAAGAAACGACAATCGCGATATCATTGAGGGAGATGATAAGCGTCGAGGCAAGACACATGAGACGCTCAGGGGCCTTGGGAAGGGAACGGGGGGTGTAACTTAATAAACAAATAAAAGGACTGAATTTTCAAAAAATTTAATGTGCAAACAAATAATTTTTACAGTTACAGCCAAAAATCAGTCACGTGGTTTCTCAATCATTAAATGTTGCTCTTCACAGGCACGCTCACATTCATTCTCACTTACAATCTATACTATCTTAAGGTAAACTGAAATTATTTACAACAAAAATCCGCTATTAAATTACACATTAACAAGTTCATCGGCAGGTCCGGTCATTGTAGCCACAACCACACGAAATAAAAGGGAAGCCCAGGGTTTCCTCATTTTCGATGCCGAAGATTATGTCCACGTTACGGTGGGTAATTATGACGACGTATGGAAACCTCCTCCAGGTACGATCTTCTACCCTCGGTTCGCACAGGCCCAACCCCTTGAACAAAACTGCAATACATTTCCACAGTCAACAGTCAACCGTCACTTGCTGGCCTCCAACCTTAAATTCACCCCGACCACAGTCTCTCGCCACCAACTATAAACATATGATCTCGTCTCTCACCGCTACTTATTTCGTTTTGAGATGTCTCTCGCCACCACCTACACATATCTCGTCACCAAAACGCACTGTCCATCACCACTGAATTACTCTTCATGACAATCTCTCGTCGCCGCTTGCATACATCTGTCCCCGAGTGATATTTTCCGCCTCTCTCGGTCTTCCAAACAGTGCCCCCACTTCCAGTTGACTTTGAAATCATTCCCTAAATCTTTGTCCGTTATGATCTGGCACTGATCGCTGCTCCACGCCGACGACCTTCCGAAATCACACTAACGTTGACCTGATTTCAGTCTCGTAAAACTGTCGCACCAACACAATAACTAAGGATCGCCTTTCAGATGCGCCGAACTGTTTGTGTATTACGAAACTAAAAGACTACAAGACTTACTTACTAATACACAAAATTAACGTAAATCCTGAAGGGAGAATTCACTTATTACAATATAAAGCGTAAAAATAAAGTTTAATGAGAAAATTTCAATTGATTTAAAAATAAATTTACTATGTAAACTACGTTTAGTCCAACAAATGTAATGTAATTTAAATAATCAGATGCAAGTTTACTTATTACAATAGAAGGTTCTTTTGTGTGTGCTCAGATGATAATAAAAAACTAATTTGTATACATAAATTTACTAAACGAAATTGAATATTGAATTGTATTAAAAAATATTAAATAATTTAAAAAGAAAGTTGCAGGGATGAAATTATGAAGCATATAACTTGCATTCAATATCAATTACAACACACCATTCATAAATATTTTTTAAAAAAATTTAAGTTTTCTAAGCATTTTTATACTCTATGCTAACACAAACTACAACGATGGCTTAAAAACATCTCATTTTAGTACAATTTTACACAAAGTTGGTTTTCTATTTCAGTTAATGTGTTTTTTATGTGATTCTTCTATACAAAAGTAGACCTAATTATTTAATTTCAACTGCATGACTAAAATATGTTGCATTAGTTCCTAAGTCATAATTTTTACAGTTATTTTCGTAACCAGAAAAAATCACGGATTACAGTGGGAAATTCTCAAGAATAGCCAATAAATGGTTACAGTGAGAAAGATGGCATGAATAGTGTGACAAGAGAACTAGACTAATGTTGCAACTTTATATATTCACCTTATATTCATGATTCTTTCAATGATGGACTCCATTGCGTCTAAACATTTTTTTTAAATGATCCTTTTAATCTTCAAAACATTTCTGCATATCGGCTTCCATGACGCTGTTCAAGAGATTCGCAGTCACGCTTTTAGTTTTTCCACCATTGAAAAATCAGTTCTTCTCAGCGCGAACCTGATTTTGAACAATAAGATGTAATAGAAGATATTTTGTTGCTTGAGGATTTAGGGACTGGAAAGCCGGCACCCGGCTCCTTATATAGCATCAGGCATGGCATGGCAAAAATCCATTTTTAACATATAGAAATCCTCGTCTAAGGTGTTCATGCCTCATGAGAACTGTCTAACCACCATCCTCTGCTTATTATACCCCCCGAACCGGCCCCACGAGCGGGCAGGAAAGGTTAATTGCATGCAGCTCCAAATTTATACACGCTGAAATTTATGACCGTCCTGTAGGAAATGCAACAACGAAGTACACATCGCTTCATCCAAGGGCTGGAGGCTGGACCTGGTCCGCCCCTCGTTATGAGGGTTTGCATACTCAGGCCCTCGGAAGCTAGGGCCACCTCTGTTGGTTTTTGAAGCACGTCCTGCTCGATCGAGTCCAACCCAAGTGCGAGCCGGGCTGCCAACCCAGTAGACCTCAACCCGGTCTACCAGAGGGTTTCGCTCAAGGTTCTGGTAAGCCTCGTGCTACCCTTTCAGGGAACGATTTTCACCGGGTTCACCTCATCACATTTCCAGAACTCAGAATCACCCTTTTCACCAGTAGGACCAGCTTCTCGTGTGGAGCGGCACACCAGGAACTCTTAAGGGCGAGAACGATCCCAGTAACTTGTATTGAAGCTTAAACTTCCTCCAGAAGAAATTACGGATTTCAGACTCTCGCCCCTCCCGTCGATCACGAAAGCTAACACTTATCTCTTATGTCAGAATTGCGCATGCACCCAGTCAAACAGGGAACGACAGCTAGGCAGTTTCATCGCCGGATACTAAGAATGGCTGATCAATTCCTTTCTCAACACCTTAGCCCGAAGGCTAGCAGACTGCCTTGAGACGGACTCCATTATTAGTAGCATTACGCAATGATCTAGACCAGTGATGGGTAAACTTTTCAAAGAGGGGGCCAAAGAAAAGGAAAAAACTTTAGGCGAGGCAATACAACTTTAAAAAATATTAATGATACATTTTACAAAATTCGTGTATTTTTTGTGATACTAAACCCTATTAATGACTGAAAGATGATGGAGAAATTAATGTATGAAACTGACTGCATTTTTAATAGTTTCTCATAATTTGGTTTGAATTGGAATGCACTTATTCTTAGAAGAGAAGTTAAATGCTCATCTGTCAATCTGTTTCTAATGCAACTCTTTTGAAGTTTCATTGTAAAAAACATCTATGTGATGAAGAAACCATAGCAGCAACTTTATGGGCATGAGATATATAAGATTTGGGAAAGTGGATTTCGACAAAGACTTATAGAACTCTAATTTTGGAACATTCAGAAACAACTGTTTGAGTTGAGTGTTACATTGTAATACAATCAATTCAAGTTGCAAGTCGGGTTTCACTGTTTCACAGTTCACATTAAAAGGCATACTGAAAATTTCAAAGTCTTTTTCAATGCCACTGAAGTCTTCAAATCTTCTGTCAAACTCACCATGGAGTTTTCTCAAACTATCTTCGTAACTCTTAAGCTTTTCCTTCATCACCGGGGCTATTCAATTCAACCTCGGGAAGTGAGACAAGTCATTCTTAGCAAAGCTGATTCGCTTTGAGATAGACCCACATATGAACGATAAACTGATTTTTGCCATGCATCTTGACATTAAACCTGTTCATGGGGTTCCGTCAAAAATGAAAGTCCGAAAGCCATGCAGTATCTTCCAGGATTTTATACTCTACAGACCCTTGTTTCTCAAGGAAGAATGTCACTATTTCGTCCTTCAGCTGCCAAACTCGCTCGAAGACGCGTCCTCTGCTAAGCTACCTTCCTTTCGAGTAGTACTCAGATTGCATGGATTCTAGAAACTCCCGAAATAGTCTGTGAGCAAGCCCTAGAGATCGAATAGCATTAACCAGCTTCACAATAACGTCAAGCACAGGTTTCATATCCAAAGCAGATTTGCACAGGACGTCTTGATGTATGATAATATGTAGAAATAACATCTGGATATTTTTCATTAAAAACAAAAACAAAATTTCCCCCGTCATATTTCTCGCTCCATCTGTTGTTATACTTCATATGAAATTTATAGGTACTTTCCAAAACGGTTTAATTAATCTTTTGGGTAAGTCTTCGGCCGTAATTACGATTTCTTGAATATCTAAGATAACGATAAGATTTGCCTTGAACCTCGAACGACTTTTGCGTGACGTTTTTAGTCTGAGGGGAGAGGTTGGTTCCCAATGGACGGATTTCCGCTTGATTTACGTAAATACCCAGGCATTATCTTCTGTAAGAACACACTTAAAAACTGGACTTTTCATAAATCAACGTTTTAAGTATCACGAGAAATCTGATATTAATAACCTAGTCACTTTACGTATCCGACATTTTCTTGCAGCGTAAAATCAGATTACATTAAACTTCCGCCCATTGAAATTTAATAATTAATCGTGCTGTTGACTGTCATAGCTTACGAATACAATTTTAAACGAACACAGGAAGGAAAATAGTGCTTAAAATACAGGGATAAATCTTATATTTTTTCCTCGGTATCAAACCAGATGGAAAAAGTCGAATTTATGTTCTATTGCCAATAAATTGTTAAGTACGTCCCATAGCGTGGCCATAGTGTGGCACTGCAAACAGTGCCTTATAATTATTTTTTGGTCTGACATAATACGTGTAAATTAACTTACAGAATACAAAAATACTGTTCTACGAAATGAACGCATCACATTGGGGGTTATTAGATTAATATGTGTGCCTAGGACAATTAGTAGATAAAACAGAAGTCCTTAATAACAGAGGTCATAGGAGGACAAGGTCGGTCGGCGGTCATTGGAAAACGTTGAGCTCTATTCAAATCGAATACAGTATACGATAAGACCTGGAATTTAAATATTTCGTCCCTTCCACCCCAAATCCAGTACATAAAGATCTTAAGTTTTGAAGATAATGTACTTTATTCCCACTGTAAGAAGAGCAAAGAAGTACGGAACGAGTTATGTTATTTCCCCTATTGCAGCATTCTATTAATTTAGCATTATTACCGTAACGTTATTTTTAGAATGAGAGAGAATACTGTGAATTACATACATAATAAAGTTAAATGTTTTATAGAGAGATATCGCAACTTCAAAAAAATAGTGTCCACAAAAATTAATTTATCAACTTTCGTTTATATAGAATATAAGCATTAAAAAAAGATAAGAAAACTTTTATTTTATGCGATAGCCGTCTCGTTTGTTTTCAAAATTTTGTCAACACGTTATCCCAAGTTATTCGGTTGTAATAAAATAAAGATTATATGTGCTGAGCCTTTCTCGGGAACATGTAGGAAAGTCTCAATGCTGCATGTCGTGGAGAGAAAGTAGACGGTAGTCTTTTCGCTTGTTAAAATAGCTTTCGCATATACAAACAGTAAAGCCTTCCATGATCGGCAAGTCGGTGACTGTCACGTAGAATCTTTCAACTTTCAAAATTATGGTAGTTAATAACTGTAAAATCTAATTCAGAAATAACTACATCATAAAATGTTAATGGTGTTATTGGAAGTAGCTTTCGACCTACTACGTCATTTCCAACTTTATCTCCCTGCACGAGTTTAGCCTTAAGTTTAAAAGCATCTAACACGGCGAATGGCATGTTATCCGGTTCCTTCGACATGTTGGATGCTTTTAAAGCTTAAGGCTAAAGTCGTGCAAGGAGATAAAGTTGAAAATAATTAGCACATTTTAGAAGACAGAATAATAAAAAAACAGGTATTCGTTCATCGAATTTGTAAATTTTAAAAATAACCTTTCATAGTGAAAAGTGGAACACACTACTAAGGATTCTGAAGAGGAAAGGAATAAAATATACAGAAGGCAGTCGGTAGAAAATAGAATTGAAGGGAAAGAAAGCAGAAATCAATAAAGGAGCAAAAAAGGATGCAGTCTGTAGCCAATGCTGTGTAACATATATAGAACAGGCGATGAAGAAAGTTAAAAAGGGATCATGCTGCAAGGAGAATAAATAAAACCCCCTAAGGTTTGCGGCTGATATTGTAGTATATTAGGGGAGTTAGAAGAGACTTGGAAACCATAATAAATGGCATGGACGTGGATCTGGAGAAATAGTACAACAGGAAAATTATTAGAGGGAAAACCAAGGTGATGGATTTTAGGATGGGAAATAGTGAAATAACAAGATTGGGAAGCGATATTTTGAAGGAAGTTAAAGAATTCTGCTACTTGGAAGTATAATAGCTTGGGGTGGTAGAAGTATAGTAGACATAAAGAGTTAGGGTAGCAGAGACGAAGAAGGCTCTTGGAAAAAAGAGGAATTTACTTAATGCTAATATAAGTATGAATATTAGGAAATCACTGTTGAAAAGGTTTGTATGGAGTGTGGCGTTGTATGAGTGCGAAACGTGGATAGTAGGAGTTGCAAAAAGGAAAAGAATAGAAGCTTTCGAAATGTTGTGCTATAGAAAAGCAGATGGGTGGATAGGGTAACTAACCACGAAGTTCTTAGCAGAATAAGAGAAGATAGTACAACATGAAGGACTTTGACCAATAGAAGACAGGCCACTTTGTGACATGAGGGTCTTACAAAATTAGCGTTAGAGGGATGTGTGTGGGGTACGAACAGAAAAGGGAGGCCAAGGATGTAATACAATAATCAGATTAGGGAGGTTGAAGTAGCTATGCATAAATGGAAAGGCTTGCGCACAATATGTTAGCATTGACGGTTGCATCAGACCAGTCTAAGGACTTAGTACCACCAAAATAACTATTAGCACATCTAATTATGATGCATTGCCCCAGAATATTATACCATATGTCATTATAGAGTGGAAATATGCAAAATAAACTAATTTTATTATGTTAGGATCACTACAACTTGACATAATTCTAAGAGCAAAGGTTGCCGAGCCTAGTTTTCGTAGGAGAATATTAATATGATCCTTCCAGTTTAATTTACTGTCCATGGATATACCTAAAAATTTTGTACATTCACAATTATTTGTTGCTAGTTTTTTTGAGTTCAAATTGGCATTATTTGTCTGAAACTTCATGAAGTGAGTTTTATCACAATTTACTGACAAGCCAATGGCTGAAAACCAGTGAAGCATCTGGCTTAACGTAACACTAGCAGCATTTTCCAGACTATTTTGTTTATTTGTTACCAAAATACTAGCATTATCTGCAAAAAGTATAGTTTTAGAAGAAGAATTTATGGATCTAGGTAAGTCATTTATATATATATATATATATATATATATATATATATTAAGAAGAGCAATGGACCTAGAATGGAACCCTGTGGAACCCCAGTCTTTATTTGTCCCCAGTCTGAGTTAATAATTTGTCCAGAGTTAGAGTCTTGTAATGTAACCCTCTGTTTCCTATTTGTTAGGTAAGAGGAGAACCAATTATGGGAAATTCCTGTTATTCCATAAAACTTAATTTTGTTTAGGAGGATATTATGGTCTACACAATCAAAAGCTTTGGATGCTATTAGAAAGGAGTGGAGACCTTAATGCAGCCTGTCCCAAAAATTGAAAGAATCGCTTAGCTAGGTGACATTCCGTGTAAAGATTTCGCGTTATTCGAAGCCTGCGTATCAATTAGAGTTAAATAGTATAAATTCAATAGGAATGTAATTAATTAAACCGTAACTCTGAAAATGAACTGAAGTGACGGCGTGTGTTAACGTCATACGTTAATTGTGTGCACGTGAGCAGATTATCCGATTTACCATATGCCGAGATAAAATTCCTCTTGGGATCTGTCGGTTATGTGTTTTGCTGTTAACACAGTTTCAAGATAACATAAAACACACAGCTCCGTGGCAGAATTCCCCGAAAGAACATTGACGGAAAACTATTGTAATTCAGAAACCACTCATAATATATACTATACAAGAAAGATATATTGATATACGCGTCGCAACTGAGCATGCGTCATAGGGCTGACAATGCGTTACTAGAATTGGTTACGAAACGAATTTTATTCTTCTAAACAAGTTCAACAGATGTTGAAACTACGGCATACCTAGTAACAGCGGCACAGTATTTCCACGTCTCATAATACTGTATTAACAATAATTGAATACTTAGGTATATTCTATGGGCAGTTCATATTTGATTGAGCCGTCTGTTGGCTGATCCGTATTTCAGATATTATTAAATGTATTATTAAATTTGATTTTTGAAAATTCTAAAAAACCTAGTCTATATGAGCCGAACTACTGTGGTATTAGAGACTAGTGTCGCTACCTCACAACACAGAGGTCGCGGGTTCGAATTCTGGCGTGGGCTTTAGTGTTTCTGACGTCGTGGTCACGGAGACTGAGATTAAGACTGCTGGGGAATCGACACAATGACCACGTATCACTCCAAATTTGAAATGTAATGGTGACAGTCCACAGTCAACCCGGCAGGCCAAGGTCCTGAATGGGCTGTAGAACCTAGGAAGAAGAAGCCTATAAATAGTATATTCACGGCACTTTAGAAATATTTTTTTTAGGATGGCAACTTCTACTTAATAGTATAGGTAGGAACTTTGAACGAGGGAATGTGGAAGGTAGAGGAAGGCAGTCAAGTGTTAACTTGGGTCCTCGGAAAGACACGCAAGGAAAACCCTTCCGAATGAAGGTGGAGGAGTTCGAAAAATAAATTCGAGGCTGAAAAAAATTCCAATCTCCAACGGCTTAAGCTTCCTCAGTATTTAAAATGCTATATGAGTAACCTCGTGTACCTCATTTTTATCTCAGACACAAATATTGACGAAACTTGAAGAACCCGGCAAAATCGAAAAGCAGAAATTCAGATGTTACGTAATTTTTTTCTATGAAAACACAAGAAATATTTATATTTATGGAAGGATAGCGTTGGACATTATTACTAGTTTCAATAGTTTAATTTCAACCAAACCTATTTGGGGCGAAATAAAATAATTCATATTTTTAATAAATAGTGATCTTTCGAAAAAAATTTGATACTGAAATAGTGAAATAATTAAAACCCAAGAAAGGACAATTTAAGACACTGAATCGCCACAAGAATAATATTGAAATGTTGAAGATATTAAGGTCAACTGACAATGGTTATTGAAATTTTATTAAATTAATCCAGTATATATTTTGTTTACCTGGGACATCGTCAGTAGTAGAAAGAATAATTTTCTATTGTCTGGACAGTCGAAAGGGGTAGGATGGAAATTTCGATTATTAAAGCCCTTATGAGTGTAAAGATAACACAAATTGTTGCTAATTTAACAATATTTTTTTTAAAAAATCTCGTAGAAAAAATTTACATATACTGAAATACATGAAAAACAAGTTGAGGAGCCATCAACAATTAAAGTTAAAAATTATTATTCTTCTAATCTATATTAATTGTATAACAAAATAAATAAGATTCGTAAAAAGTAACGAATAAATATTTTTGAGGTGTCTGCATTTTTCTTCTTTCAGTTATGGTAACCTTTAGCAATACACGTCCGTGATAGTCGCGTCAGTTTATGTATCATAATAAAACGCAAGAATGTATGCCATAATACGAATTGCTGCCGTAACTCGCAATTTTTATTACCCATCTACGAATAAAAGAGAAATTTACAACATTCTTACTTCAAATAAACTATTCTCCGCCAATATTATTACATTATTCAGCTCTTTTTATCAAGGTTGTAAAAATTAAAATGTTTAATATGGGGGAAAGTTATTTGATGTACTAATTTACTGAATAAATTAAATTGGGAAATTTATCATTTGTTTTTTTAATGAAATAAATCTCTATTGACCGAAGATCAAAATTGAACTTTCAAAGTTTCAAGTAAAATATTTAACTTCTAAAGTTAAGTTCTAGTGTTAAAAAGCAAAGTTGCAATACTTTTATGATGTGTTTGAATGACATTGTTTTGTCTTATTTCGACCCTGGCACGTGTTGGAAGAAGTCTAAATATTTGGAGCTCATTTTTTAAATTAAATTTGTACCTCTTTCGTACCTGTTTTGTAACTAGCCATGTTATAGTAAATTTTATTTGTTTTGAAGTCAAGTATTGTATTTTTCATCATATTTATTCATTATGCTTTAGATACATCTGAAGAGATATTTTAACATAGGAAGGAATCGTTTTGTGTTAATTTAAATGTTAATAAATATTAATTGATTGCTCTGGGTGTTATTCAAACGATCTCGTTCGGAAACGCTCCAGATGGCGGTAGCGCGCAGATATAAGTCCTTTTCCAGTGGTCACGTCCTTCAGCGAGGCCTGACATATATTCACAAAATGCCGAGTCACTCCAGCAGTGACTTCTCAATACCGTCTACAGTGGTCATACATAGGTCGACTGCCAACGGCAATTCATCCGTTGGGCACCTCGTAACTCTCATTATGAGCCTAGACCTGTCTCACGTATTCAACTTGTTGTTTTCGGGTTTTATCACACTGTCGCCTATCTGTCGCGACGTTCCGACGTAGTTGCGTGCCTGGCCTGGATTACAAAAATTATAGTGCTGACCCTTACGAATGAATATTACATCTCATCCTCAAGTAACGTGTTATAAAATAAAACAATCCCCTGTATGATACTTAATGTTATCCCAAAATTATGGACTCGATAATCTAGATCTGTACAGCACTCCGATTTACAAGCATTTATTTATAAGAATAGTAAACGAAATAAAATAACCGCGCGATTGTAAAATTATGTTCATTATGTTACCATTACAATATTGAAATTCAATATCACTTTTGTGGATTGTGCTCAGTACAGAATTTTGTTTGGCATTACACAGCATTATGCCTAAAATATGTAAAGAAATGGATTAGTACGATTATTATGTAAAATTAGCACCAAACTATGTAATTGCCTAATAAATAGATTTAAAGTGGACTAAGATAACCATACTGTGTAATCACTTATCTCTACCTTGGACCTTTTACTTGTCGGTTGCAAACAGCAATGCTAGGCCATTGACACCTGCCATTCAATATTCATAGGACGGTAAATTCTAAAACGTTTGCATAGAGTTTTCATCTATCATCACTTTCCATACTGGGATTAATACCATTCTCAGTTTTAAAAATATATTATTTATTAATTATTTAATTAATATGCCCCACATTTTGGCAATTCTAATAAAAAGGTTGATTTATTTATTATTAATTAAACCCCGCAGTTGGACTATTGTAATAAAAAGAGCAGTTTAATTTATTTTAATTTCTTATTAATTAAGCTATTAAGTAATGCCCCATGTTGGTGGAAGGCAATTGTAATGAAAGTTATTACATTTATTGGTTATAAGGAATATATTTATGTAGGATTCAAAGAGAAAATAAACTATTTAATTAATGATTTTAAACTTAATCACACAAGGGCTAAAATTTAAGATGCAAACAAAAGAACTGAATAAAATTAAATTACAAATGAAAAACGGTTCAGCGTAAATAAAAGGTCGCTTGTGGGGCGAACCAAAATAAGAAAAGTTTTTTTGTAAATAGGACTGGCAAAGATAGCTTTTGTTTTTTTTATACAACGATACCGACAGAAGACTGCAGCTTTCTTTGGTGACGGCTGTGACTGTCTACTGAAGATCATCAGAGGCGCCGGTTAAGAGGAATATTTTTGCGTTCATTACGCAGTAGATGTTTCCAATTAGCTACGCGTAGCTTCCTACTTGACAGAAGCAAATTTTTCTTCAATTAGGAACGGATCTGCCATTAATTTAAAAGACTGGCATCTATTGTTCATAAAAGGTCTCTTGCGTGTTGTGTGAAGAAGGTCTGGTTCCATTGTCAGAAGAAACGTGTAGCGCTGACCGTCACAATGGATATTGTGCACAACAAAAAATACTATGCAGATCTTTATACTTCTCTATCGTCATTTAAATATATTACAATTATTTCTAAATGTTTTTTTAACTCTATTATTTTCTTTATGTATTATCCTCAAAACTTTAATAAAATTAATAATCAATATTGAAATATAATTTTGATTTTTATTAATTCTTTTGATGGTTAAAATACAATAATTTTTTATCATTATTAATATGATTACAGATTGGTCAGAGCAAAAGCTTAGATTCTATAAAGATATTATTAACAAAAAGAAATTTTCAAATATAGGGGATTCATAAAGAGACATGGAAACCATAATATGTGGCATGAATGTGGTCCTGGAGAAAGAATATAACATGAGGATTAATAGAGGGAAAACTAAGGTAATGGGAATAACGAAGGATGTTCGATTTGAAAGAGATAGTTTTAATGAAGTTTAGTAATTCTGCTTGTTTTGCAGCTTAATAACTAGGAATATTAGCAGTAAAGCAGACATAAATAGTCTTTTTTCGAAAAAATGAGGCTAATTTAAACATAATTACTAAAAATTTTCGTATTGACTGTAACGTGAATAGCAGAATGAGAGAATAAGCCACGTTTTGAGACATGAGGGTCTTATAAAATAATATTTAGAGTGAAGTTTGTGGGGTACGAAAAAAGAGAGAGGAAAGAATGGAATACGTTGAGTTGATTAGGGATGATGCGGGACGTAGTAGTTATGTGAAAATGAAAAGACTTTGAGAGAGTAGGTAATCATGGAGAGTTGCATTAGACCAGTCTAAGGTCTGAAAACTACAACAACATAATAGAAAAGTAAAAATTCAAGTAAAAAATAATTTATATCAAATATTTGTCTCTAATGGACGAGCTCATTTTAGAATTGCCCCCTCGGAACAATGAGATTGCCCTCCCTGTAGTGCTTTAATATTAACAATTCAGTTTCACATTAAAAACCAACACTACCTCTTGTTGCATTCCGTGGCTGGGTAAAAGGGGACTTTAATTACCTTTAAGTACCTTATCGGAATTATCTTCTATATCATATTGTGATTGTTGTGTTATTGGCCCTACTTGATAACTGTAGTGGCATTAATTAAATCATGATTCATGATCAACAATATATCACTTTCATCTTCAGACTCATACATTCAATCTTTCTCTTTCCTATGTCTATTAGGTATTGATATAAGTTCAACTATGTTCCCGTTCTCAAAAAACGACTCTCGCCGTTTTCTTGACCACAAAGGAACTCAAATGCGTGATTACCGAAATCTGTATTTCTTCAGACCGATTGAACTCGTCACCGTTTTCCTCGCTCTTCGGACTCTGAATCACTGTTTCTTTAACGATCGTGACGACCACTCATCAGTAGACTTCGATACATCTGCGGTCGGATTTTAATTCCCACCCGAAGCCGCAGTTCGATTGTTTTCGTCATCGACACCATACTCAGCCACAAGGCTCCTCAATCATTAAACGTGGATAATAATAATAATGCAAATCCATATTATTCTAAGAAAACTAATAATAAAAGTTCCGGACTTTGAATATTACTACTTCGAAAAAAATTATTTTTATATTTCAAGTCCTTAAAGACTACTGCAGATATGAACGAGAATTTGTCCTATGGCAGACGATTTAAGTGAATTGGAGCTCTGAAGATCACGGCACGGCGTTTCCGGTGTGTCAGCGTGTCACAGGTTCCTGACTCTTCCTCATCTGGTGTAGGCCACTGGTTCCTGGACCTGACGAGGCTGGTATAAAAAAGCGTCCGACCCGAAACTACCCTGCCTTGAAAGAACTTATAAAAAAATAGGGCCGTTTCAATTGATTCTGTCTTACGACAAACGCCGTCCCTATGGTCACTATTGCTATTTTTAGTATAATTTCTTTCTCTCCAACAACGAACACCGTCACGAGACCTTAACCTATATATCATAATCATCAGGAAAAATGTACTGATTAAAGTTTCAACCAGAAAAAAAATTAAATTATAAACATTCCTTTGGAAGTAATCAGATGAAAACATATGTTAACACAATACACAGGGTACAAACACAATCCTTCCTTTCATCCGCACATTTAATCTACCACATATTTTCAACTACTTTAGTCCAAAGAAATGTTAATAATGTGCATTGTTTTTGGTATAAACTGTAATTCAATGAATATTTTACAGTAATATATGCTGAATGTTCCGGAAGAAGTTCGTTTTATTTTTAATTAAGACCTGTGGACTGAGAAACATGTTATGTTTGGTGTTTTCTATAGGGTTCAAGATCATTTTTATGATACTATATAATAAGCGGAGCAAAGAAAAAATTAATCTATGTCTACGTAGCATAAAGTAATGCTAGTACTATTTAAAACTCATGAAGAACTGAAGAGCTATGAATGGACGAATATTAGGAGAGAAAGACAATTTGGCATTGCCAGTTGGCCGCAAAAACTATTAAATGATGATGCGGAACAAAAATGTATTCGAACATTAATAATCAGGGATGTAAAATTAAAACAGAAAGCTAATATATGCAAGTTAATTTGCATTAAAGTCATTACGAAACGCCGATTAAATATGACTAACGATCCCGACAAATGACTTGTTTGTTTGTTTTCACTGAATAATTTAACATTCATATGCGTATGTGATACCCGAAAAGTTTGTCAGCTGCCTCTGTGACTCCCCTGTTGCTTCGTTTTTAAAAAGTGAGAACACGATATGCAACAGTATCGTGATGGTTGGGAAGTTTGTTGAAATCGAATCACAAGTACAAATTGCTCAAAATTGATTTATCGAAAATAATTGTTTACTTTTCTTTTGTGATTCAATGAATAAAAAATCTTCTGAAAAAGAAAAACTGGTTTCATGCACTAAATTCCGAGAGACTATAACAAAGACAAATTTCTTCTGTTGATTGAAGTCCAGTGATGTTATTCCGAAGAATTCCGAGGTCTGTTTTCACACGTGCTTAATGAGTTTCTTGGGATCCTGAGACTTTCCATCACATCCAGATATCAGATTGGTGATTATTTCTTCTTCTGCATATGAATCGTAAATACGCTGCGTTTCAAACTCGTGGGTCCGGCCCCACAATCTAACTTGCTAAATCACATGAATAAGTCGTTGAAATTTGTCATAAAAAGATGATCTCCTTTCCACTTGAGGTACCAGAAGTTCAGCATCGCCAACCTAACACCACCCACCTTGGTTTTGTTCTGCAACTATTCTTTACTAACTGCTACAAATAGATTAGAATATGTTAATGCCGTTACTATTCTTACGAATGAAAAAACAGAACATCTGAGAAATTCACGTGTTATATACAACAGGATCGTTAATCATTCAAATAAAAGCAAGTCACTCTCTGCAGCATAATTCGGTAGCTGAGGAACTAGTAGAAGAATTAAATAATAAATTATATGAATGTTTCGTGTTGCATCGAAAGCATTTAATAGCGAAGATCACACTATATTAGCATAAAAAATTAATTTCTAATGAATTAAGAATGGGTCCAGTTTACTTGCGTGACCTTATTTATTGGACAGGAAACAAAGAGTAAAACTTTAGAATAGAATAGAATAATAATCATATTCCGTAGATCCTGTAAAGAAGCTAAGCTTCAAGGATGTGAATTCTAAAATATACACTTAAAAACAAAAATAACTTATTTGATGATAAGTTCTTGGGATTCCAAAATGGTAACAAATTTGTGGCAGACAGGCGTTGTTACTAGAACGGAATTACGAAAACTATTCATAGAGCACTTATTCCCGGAAAACTTGGGGTGCCTAAAAGTAAACTAAGCAGATTTAATTTTTAAGTTTTTTTAATGGTGGTCAATTGAAGATCCCAGCAATATAATTTTTGCCTTATCGCGTTATTTCTATAAAGAAAACTAAATATCAAGCAATTAAACCCAAGTACTGTTAATTCACAATATACGCCGGAAAAGGCTTCGAGATTTGAAAATTAAAAAATAGGTTTTGAAACGCTCATGATTTGGTACCGAGATAGCGGATGCCTTTATTATATTGCTTAAAATGTTCTTGCGCATCTATGAAACATTGTGAAAATCGAAGACAGAAATTCATATGATATATTCTTCTAACCCCCTGATTTATGAAACAAACATATGTCGCTTGCGCTCTATTCTAATAAATGAACGCTGACAAAACTAATAATTTATTTGTATAGATCAGAACTTTACACTTCCTTATATTTTCACTTTGTTGTTTTTTGCAGTTATTCCTGATTTTATTAAAAAGGATTGCTTCTGGTACATAATAGATGAAAAAAGCAAACCAGAAATACACAATATAAAATTTATGAATAATAGACCTGTTCGAAATTTGAATTAAAAGATTATTATTCTAAGTTATGAACTTATCTAATGATTTTCATACGGTTATATGAAATTTTGTAACTGGCGATTGCTGCAGGACTAAAGCTTTCAATTACCGATTAGGAGATACTTCCGCTTGGAAAATATTGCAACAGCAGCGCCATCGTTACTCAACTGGTTTCGTAATTCATGTCTCTACCAGCAGCTGGAAAATGGAATAAATTTTCTAACTTTTTAGGATCAGTTTACGGAAAGCGTAACACTGTGTCAACTTAGTGGATATACTACAACTCAAAAAATAATATTTCAATTTTGCCGTTATCATTTATGACTGTTGATGGGGAAGTCGTCATACGAGAGTATTCACCAAAACGAACATTGCAGGATCCTTTGCACTAGAAAAAAAAGTACATTGGAACAAACCATTTTCGCACACTAATATTTAAAATGCCTGACGTCATAATGGTGTAGCCGTTCCCCAGAAAACTTTTTTCATTACACTGTAATAAAAAAATATAAAAATTATTGAATAAATGTAACAGCTCCCTGTAGATGTGACAAAAAATTTTAATATACAATTTCACTAAAGAAAATATATTTTATTTTGAAAGATTCTTATATTCAAAGATATATGAGTTCAGCCAGCTGTTTCATTTTATTTTAATACAAACGAAGTGAAGAAATTATTTCAAATATACACAGGACAGAATGTGAATTACATGTTGTGCAAATTATACAGCGCACGCAAACGTTTCAGTATTAAATTGTTCCTACACTATATGAATTTTATTGTTCGTTTGTAAAGTTTATTGCCTTACATGATGTATTGTTCCGCAGGGTTATACATAGGTAATGTTGGCAGATTACTGAAACAGACAACCAAGATGAAAATGTTCGAAACACACCCTGCATATAAATATACGTTATGAATTTACTTCAAACTTGTGTGTGTTAAGTAAAATTTCAACGGTTTTCTGTCCCGAACTCGACTGGATTCGCTCCTTTTGACTGGATGAAGGTCCGGTTCCTGATGTCTACGGCTGTGATGTTCATCCGTCTCCAAAAGTAAGGCGATTCTTCACTGAAAGAATGGCATCCACCGGAACTTTACCTGATTCCTTAATTTTAACTCAGAAAACAATAGCTTTAGTATACTCATCCTGTGGATGAGTTCTCCGTCCAAATCCCATAACATTACTCCTCCATGACGACGTAGCACCCAACTTGGAATTCTCAAACATCCTCCAATAATTATTACCGTCCTCCTTGCAATTGCAGCTTAGAAAAATTTGTCCACTTATTATTATAAGCGTTTCATAAAGTATGTGAGAAATTAGTGGACCCGCATCTACACAATTAATTAATCTCTGTCTTATCTCTCACTCCAGCAAATGCAATACAGTATATAGTATAAAATTATGGGGAAAGAAAAAATCATTTTATAAAGGTAAAAAGCATTAGTTTATTCTATTTTTACCTAATCTAATACCAATATAAGTTAAAACAACTAACTTAGATTTTTGATGTATTTAAAAAAAGTTTACAATCCCCCCTCCCTTCCAATACAGAACGGTATAAGATGTTTTGTACATACAATTCATAATAAAATTTATTTTAATATAAGGAAAATATTAACAACTTCTGTGTGTTCTTACTTATTTAGCGTAAAGTTGATCGCTTTATCAGTTGTTCCTTTCGCAAAACGATTTTTTTTGCAACTGCACATCTTTGCTAACATTTTTCCCTTTTTCCTGTTCCTTTTCTTTCTTATTCTGTTCTTTTTCGGTATATCATCCTGTAACTCATTTTTATAAGTTTAGTCTGCCAGTTTCTCCCTTTATTCTTGAGGAACACACAACATTTTGCCTTATACAGTTGTATCCCAGTCCGCCCCGCACGTTAGTCTCACTTTGAGGTTCTTTACCGAGCCTTAATACAAGTAGATTGTGCTGCTGAAGACACGTAGTTTACGAATATATAGCATTAAAGAGATAAAAGCGAGGAGTTCATGAATTACCTTCTGTCGAAATGCTTAAAAAATTATAAAGTCACAGATGTAATACGTGAAAACAATAGTTGGAGGTGGAGTCAAAACTTGATCAAGTCTGCTGCCAGGACTTCTTCCTTGACCACTTAAAATGTATCACCCCTATTATGAACCTTCAGCACTATATAGTGAATTGGGTATCCCGTTCCGTCCCGACTTCCCCTAGTATTATTATAATTATTAAGAGTAACTGTTTAAAATATAGTTCAGTTCAAGTTTAATGCAAGCCTGAAAACGAGTCAGCTGCCTAGTCAATAAGAAACTACGTGATGGGGTTTACATAGAATAAATATCATACGATGAATTGAAGCAAAATCAAAACGCGTCTATATTTTGGTAACCAATCTGCATTTTCCAGAAACGTTAAGGTACGTGTGATGTAAGCGAGGGTTTTTTGTTACCCATTTGTAGCTAATTTGGACTGTTTAGTAAAAAATTTGTAGGCGAAAAGTTTATAATTACCAAGATATTATAATTTAAAGGCTTGTGGCGCCACTACTTGTAAACTACCCACCCCCAAATTTCAACAACCTACTTCTTTGCGCATGCTCCAAATTCACAAGTTGGAAGCATATTTGTATTAACGTCACATAACTGTCAATATTAATTAAATACGAAAAAGGAAAGTAAATTGTCATTTACGTTAATGAGCTGCTTACACGTTGTAAATCCTCCCAACATATGCAGAAGGTAATAACAGTCATCTTTTTTAGTTCTTGCCCATTATGGCTATTTCGAATAAACGATTAACTAACTGCCATGAACTAGCGATTGCGTTTTTTTACGTCAGGGTCTCCTTCATTACTTAACCAAATCGGAGTTTTAACTGCTAAAGTATTAGCAGTTAAAACTCCTATTTAGTTTACTTGACATTTCATGGTAAAATATTAAATCTATATAAATATGATGGGCTACAAATCAGTAAATTATTGATTGTATGGTATCATTTTTGTAATTTATATATATATTAAATATTTTAAACAAAATGTGAAGTAAAATAAAGCAGAATTATGATGCACAAAAGTTCATTAGGAGAGTAGTGAATCCTTTCCTGATACTCTGACACCCCAACCGCACTGTTTACACGATACTACTATACGTAATTATCTGACATATAGGTCCAATCGAGCCACAAGAAATTTTATTAAATAAATATTTTGAATCTTAAATTTAATAATACAAAATTTACAATGAAAGTTTTTGTATATAATAAAATGAACATATTTTCATGTATTCTTTCTGGGATCTCTTCAAGTGTGGTAACAGTAAATTTAAAAACAAGTTAAAATTTGAGGATCATTGCAATTACTTACAAAATAATGAGATCATTTCAAGGTTCTTTCTAATTTTCGTTATGGATGTTGAATTTAAGTATTACGAGAATAATTAGTAAAACAAATCCAAAATAATTTAATGCAGCTACATGTTTCGGTCCTGATCTGGACCCTCTTCAGGTTGAACTAAAGTTCATAATGCACAAAATTCTTACATTATAAGATATAAAAGTACAGGCAAAGAATACAATAACCAAAGAACATTGAAATTTAAGAAAACAAAGAAAATCAGTGTGTTTGGAAATATTATTCTTCATGAATTATGATTTATATATACTACTGAGAAAATCTGTGTCCGCTTTTACATTCAGTGTATTTGTGTTTCTTTTGTTATTAAGTATTTCAGAAACTAAACAGGATTTATATTGCTGTCTTTGTCTAAAATTTGGAAGTAACATGGATAGATTCTGATATACAGTATGTTTTGAAATGACGGATAATTTGCCTTGTGGAAGCATGATATTCGCTCTGTGTTCCTTAATTCTGGCGCTGATTTCTAGTTTAGTTTACATATGCATATACATGGACACAGTCATTACAATTTGTGGCACACATTAATATAAATTATTAAGCGGCAGTGGTGGTTGCATGCTTATCCGCCATCAGCACTAACTTTTCGCAGTTCTCTAAATATATTCATTAAAAATTACAGACGTTAATAACTATTATATTATGAGTCCATTTTACATCGCTTCAATTGCCGAAATGAGGACAAACAAGATCAATAATGCCAGTTGGAAGGGTTTCTAATGAAATCCAAGAAGTGCGTATGAGTAAATATTTATAAAAGCATAAACATGAATTATTATAAAACACAATCATATACACAATACATAAATTTAGTGTGTCATTTTTATAATGTTGTAGTTATTGTGGTATTCGGTCCTAAGACTGGTCTAATGCAACCCTCCATGCTAAGATAACGTGCGAAAGCCTTTTCATTTCCGCATAACTACCACATCCATCTTCCTCCCTATTCTACTTAGCTTATTCCATCCTTGTCCTCCCTCTTCTAAACATACCACACACACTTCCCTCTAATGCTAATTTAATAAGACCATCGTGTCTTAAAACGTGGCCTATTAATATATCCCTTTGCTTGGTCAACGTCTTCCATATTGTCCGCTCTTCTCCTATTCTGTTTAGAAATTTCTCGTTAGTGATTCTATCCACCCACATGGTTTTCAGCATTCTCCTATAGAACCGCATTTCAAAGGCTTCTATTCTTTTCCTTTCCCCAAGTCCTATCGTCCACGTTTCGCACCCTTATAACGCCCACACTCCAAACGAACATTTTGAGCAACGATTTCCTAATATTCACACTTTTATTACCCGTAAGCCTTCCCTGCCTGTGCTATCCTACTCTTTATCTCTACTATACTTCTGCCATTCTTAGTTATTTCGCTTCCCAATTAGCAGAATTACTTAGCTTGCGTCAAAATATCCCTTCCCAATCTATCACCATTTATTATTCCATTGTTTCCCATAAAACACTCCATTACCATGGTTTTCCATCTATTAATCCTCATATTGAGCTCTTTCACCAGGACCCGTTTAATACATTTTTTATGGTTTCCAAGTCTTCTTCTGACTCCCCTAATATTACAATATCATCGGCAAAGCGTAGGGTTTCTATTTCTTCTCCTTGCAGTATGATTCCTTTTCCATATTCTGTTTTAACTTTCTTCACCACCTGTTCTATATATAAGGTAATAATAATAATAATTAATATTAACAGCATGTCATCGAACATTTTAGTCATTAATATTGAGTAATAATGTGTCTCTTGGACCAGAATTTTAACATTTTTCAATCATAACGACGGCAGTTTAGAGAAGTTTGTTTGATTAAAACAGACGGTTTTGTTACAGGTTGTTTCAAATTAGAGAAGTGTTATTTAATTATATTACAATTATCTTATTCAAACTGCTATTTTCCTCATCATTTTTTTTTGTGAACTGTCCATAAAGCGAGTTTGTTTTTATTGGCTACATAATTGCAACACCTACGAAGTTCTATATAGAAGAAAAATTCTAACAAATAAATTACTTTATTAACGTGTAAACGACCTATCTTAATCTGAACTTTAAACCGCTTCACAATGAAAACGACATTTAATAATCAATATGTCCCTATTACATGTTAAATAACAGTCTTCAATATTTGTATTAATGAATTAACAACATCAAAATGCTCTCTTCTTCTTTGTTTAGTTAACGAAATTTTGGGGCCCAATGTCACACACATCGCGCCGTAATTTGGCACAGGTGCGTGTGACGTTCTTTTGAAGGCCACAGAGCGTGGGTTAGTCTGCACGCACATTGGATACGATTACGTACGGCTTTGTGTCACACAATTATTGAGCGGGAATAGTGGAGGCATGTTTATCCGCCATTTCTCTTATGATATTCTCTAGAAAATTCTCTAGTGCCTCGTAGACTAAGCCAATATAGTGGACATCACAAAATCAAATGGTTGAAATAAATACATTAATAATTAACCAATTTGATGTAACATGCAGTGATAATATCAAATAATTCCAAACGAATTTAGCGCTCTCTCATGAATGAAACAAGCCATACACAGTTGGCACAAAGAGTATATTCAACTCTTATTGAATATGAAACAAAATAGTTTTCCCTCCTTTCAACGAATTTATGACTAACACAGTTTCCCTATTCAAATACTTATTTACTTGCCTTTTCATTATAATATTGTAAAAATGTTGAATTTTATTTCCAAATTAATGTATTACATCTATTTACAAGTCTCAAATAGAGAAAGTTTGGAAGCTATAACAAATTAACTACATCTGTTGCATGTTTAAATGCAATTAGGAGGTAATAATAGAAGTTGTGAACTTATGTCTACCTTGATTTCTAATACCCCAACTGATAGAGGTCCAAAGTGGTGAGATCACCTAGGCGACCAATTCACATCGCTATTCCAGAAATGTTTCCTGATAGACTTGCCCTCTAAGTTACATGTAGCTTCATGACCGGCTGTAGCGTTTTTGTGTGCCTCAGACAAAACCGTAAAATGTCACCCGCATGCTTCAAAAGTTTTAAATTTTTTTATGAAACGAATTATAAGAGGACCATGTGAGGACCAGAAATGAAGTCATAATTTAATTAAGAGAATAATACTAATTCAAATAAATTTTCGGAAAAAATATTTTATTGAAAATCATCAATGAACATACCAACTAAACCTGCAGTATACACATACCCACTAAATTGTTAAGGCGTTATTTTATCTCACGTTAAATTCAATAAAATTTTGTTAAACTAAATTTTACGAGCGATGGAACTCGTGGGGTTGTTTAAACTCAGGTAGCGGAGGCTTGAAGTCAGAATATCCATTGAAGTGACCCTTTGACGGATTAAGAAGCCACGGACCTAGCCTGGGATTATAAATACGTGTGTCGGGCGATAAGCTTCGGTCTTAACATTTTGGCACGCCTGAGACTTTCCCACAGAAAGTTCAGTAACCTCTGGTGCGTGATATTTCACGTCTTTGAATCAAGACATGTGAACTCCGTATTGGGTACTCTAAAATATAAAATTAATTACTGTTGGCTAAAGTCGGGGAGATTTTTTGCTGGGAGAGGGGAAGCTCGGAAGCTTGAAAGTTGGTGGAAGAAGATTGAAGAGTTATTTCAGTAGTGGTTGTTGAGCGGTCAAGTTTTTATCAAGTAGATGCCGTAGAGATGAAGTAGTTAGTTGAGGAATTGTGGAGAAGGACGGGAGTAGAGTTGTTGAGGAGTTGTCGAGAAAAGTTGTTGCGGAATTGGTATCAAGTTATTTTTCAGGAGGGGTTGTTGTTAAGTAATGGTTAATAAGATTTCAGACAGAGAAGACAGAAGTTGAAGCGGTTGATAATATTTCAGTCAGAACAGTATCAGGTATCCAGTTCGAGAAGCGTTGCCACTTCAATGCCTTGAAAGGTTCCGGTCAGACATTCCTAAGCCGTTGATGAAGTACAAATGAATCATAAATCCCTCAAAGCCTTCAGCTAAGTGCCACAGTGACCATTACCACCATCAATAAGTGTTCAGAATGTAAAGACCAGGTATTTAAGGTCATCATCTCCTGAGAAAAAGAATCAATTTGTTTTGTCATTTATGAATTTTAATTGTGAATTTATTTTACAAATTGCGTTGTTTTTTAAAGAGTAGGAAGATAAGTTTATTTATTTATTTTTTTTGTCGGTCTCTTTTTGTTAAATATATATTTTAAACATTCTTATTACTTAATTACTCTGCTTTATTAATTTAAAATAAAATAAAAATCACTCATAAATTATTAAAAACCCAGTTCCCACAATTTTCAGAGGTAATTTAAATGTATATTTAAAACAATAAAAAACTTTTAAAATAATGTAAAACACGAAAACATACATTAAATAAATCCTTTCGGACCTTTATTCCCTGCAAAATCGCGAATAACTTCGTTCAGATTGAATTTTTTACTCATTTCATTTATCCATTAAGACTACTACGAGTAAAAAGGTTATAAAGTAATATTTTATTAATTTTAAATTAGGAAATTTTCTTTCATTGGTAGCAACAGTTCTGGGTAAAACTAGCAATCTTAAAACATTGCTGAAATTTCGACAAGATTTAAGAGTTGCAATGAATTCCTTTGTTAAAAGTGAGTGAAGTAGCCCTATTTTGTCATCCAGTTCTAAACTGTTAAGATCCGAGGAAACGGCATCTATTAAGAATTTTTCGAGATATTTGTGCGGGCTAGCTCAGTCGGTTTTGCCGCCGTTGGCAGTCGCCAACCGTGCCTACCGCCAAAGACCGTCGTTCGGTTGGAAGAAGGCCTTGTTAACGCAAATATCGGTCAGTTGAAACGCACATATGAGCTTCATGCAGCGCATATTCTGAGTACCTGGATTGCCTGTTTTATAACTTATCCCTGAATTGGTTCGTGCATTTCTATAAGGATTTGCCAAACTTTAATGTGCATGGTGGGTGTGGCCGAACCTTCGAGCCTGTTTAAATATTAACACTGAAGAGTGTTAAATAACAGAGGATAATCTGGTTCGTATATAATTTCGGTTAATTTTTCTTTATCTATTTCTGGATATGCCTCATGGGCCAAATTTACTAGAGCTCATATTTCTAGCTTAAAGTTTCTATCGTGAGACTGGAATGTCATGCGTTGACCTATCCTATTGACTAAACTAAGGACAAATGGAAATAAACAGTTTAATCTTATCAAAGACTAACTTTACACGGTACATGATAGACGCCGACTTAACTCTTATCTGCGAGGTAAAGCCATTAAAATGTTCGTCATAATTATTGTAATGATGTACCATTTTCCTGACGTTCGTGAAGTTGTAAATATGCTAGTTGTTAACAATTTGATTTTATTTCTCATTTCATTTGTTCAACGTTGCATACAGTGTTTATAATATTATATTTGGCCGATCTAAATCTCATCAATCGGACATAAACACAAAGCAGAGTCCTGTAAATATTATAAAATCAAGATATTTTCCCTACCATTCTAAGGAAAGGACCTGCTCATACAAGCCTTTAATATGTTCGTAATACTTTTCAGTATAGTTTCCGTTTTCATTCCATTCAGATGCTTTTAAATAGTTGCTTCAGTTCTCTGCTCAATTCGATCTCTTCTTTGAAAGTTATTTTTCTACTTTCTCTATTCTAAGTTATTTATTATACTTTGAGCGTATGCGTTTCACTATAGTCTTAATTGCCTTTTATTCATATTCTTGGTATTTCTCCAAAAGGAGGGTTCAGATAATCTACCTAATGTTTTCATTGCGATAGTGTGGCTACATTTAGTTCCACAAACACGCTGATATTATAGCGCACTATTATAGTTTGATTCAATTGTTTTTTTGGTTTTTCTCTCACATTTAATGTGACTTCTCAACGTTTTAATGTTTGTCTGTTAAAAGTGTCAAAAAACCAATTTGGTGATTTCTTATTTGAGCTTCCTGACCAAAAATAGTCCACGGGGCAAATCCTCGGAAGTCGCCAGTACTCTGCCGTGAAAATCAGAACATATACAACAGCCAATTAGGAAATTGTTTGTAGGTCTGGCCGGTGGCACTAAGACAAATTTCCACCGATGATGTGAACGATATGAAAAATGAGAGAGGAGATGACAGCGAGGACACAAAGGTACAGGGAGCGAGTCTTGGAGAGACGGCGAGGAGGGAAGCAGAAGATTGGAGAATACGTTACCGGATGAACCAGACATTGCTTCGAGCTGTGTGGCAGAGATTCTTTTACCGGGGAGGGGGGGTAATTGAGCTTGTAGCAGAACTCCCTTTTAAATGAAAAACCAATTGGCTCTGTAACGCATATAAAAAATTGATGTAATTTTGGTTCGCTCTCACCAATGTCTTCAGCGTCTCAAGGGGTCCGCGAGCTAGCATTGGGGACGGGGCATCTCGACGTAGAGGTCAAGATGATGATTAAGAGATTCTCGTTGACGGTGTGATATACAATCACACAAGGACCAAATTACTTTTCACTCGCTGTATTTATGGAAAACTTAAAACCTCTCATTTTTAAGGTCAGATCTCTCCTCCAATTGGAAGTCACTCAACCGTCACTCACAAAACTCTCAAAAATGTTCTTAATCCGTCACTTTCGCTACATCTGTCATCCTCTTTACGCTGCTCTCGCCTAGCAGTAATACACAGGCATTTTTTGTGTTCAGTTAGGCGAAACTTCGCACTTTTCGGTTCCCGTTAGTCGCAAATAGGTGACGAACATCAATAATATCTCGCACGTCTCAGTTTATATGATTTAATTTAATTTGTCACTTCAATATAACTGAACTGAGATGAGTCTTCTAAAATGCGTTGCTACACCCAGTTGTAAAATTCCTGTAACGGCCCGTTTAAAAACAGTCAGGTTCCCGGAAACCACCCTTGCCCTTACAGAGTCAAGCAGCATTTTCGCCAACCAACCAGTAAATATTTACTAGATTTGGCTGGTGGTGCTGAGGCCAGTTTACAACAATTAAGATGGTTGTAAGAAAAAGGGAGAGGGGAGAACAACTTGGAAAATTGGGAGAAGAGGCAGATACGACTTTTGGCTCAGAATTGGTGGAGGACAGATCGTAGAAGAACGGAGAGAGCAGATGAATACCATGTGACTGTATGAAACGGTTTTTGCTTCCAGCCCTGTGACAGAAATCCGTTCTGTGTTATGATACAATCATAGAAATGTTTATCGAATGGGTTGAATAAAATAGTGGTTTTTCGATGTATTGGCTGTTTTATGTTTATTTGTTAATATACATTATTGTCAGGCTATTAGTTGCCTATATTGGTTAAAGTTAGGGGATAAACCGAAATGGAAAACGAATTCTTAGCGAAGGGAAAGAAATTGGCAAATATATGACCCGAAGAATTAGGAAGCTAACATTTCGAGCAGTTGACAAACGTTTTCATGCATAGGCATGAGAGTCCTGACAGTCTTTGTGGGCATGGACCTACTTGGTTCAGCACAGCGCCAAAGAAGCAGCTGTATCAGATTTTAGCACACTGAATTTAGAAATATTTGATGCGCACTCATTGACGTAGGCAAATATCATGGATGCGAACAACCATTTCTGAATTCAGCCTGATTCGATTAATTAAATATCAAAGTAATAATAATATCAACTTTTTGGTGATCTTCAATCTCACTCGACTTATTTTGGGACCTCATCATAATAATGTTTTAATTTTATTTGTTAAGGAGCGTATTGTACTTAATAAAACAATCCTTGGAAAAAGGTGAATTAGTATTATTCAAACTTTAACATCAACAATAAATATGTGGTCAGGCGCCTTTATAATACTTGTATATTTTTAGTTAATAGTGTTGATAAAAAACATCAGGGCGATAGGCATTATATCACCACTTTTTAATATCTCCTCTAAATCGTGTAAACTGTTTGAAACAAAAAAAGTCGGTCAAGCGGTGGAGGAATGCTGGATTGAAGCCTGTAAACAAGCAGTACAAATGGAGAAAACGCGCGAAGCTTCTACTCCTACATCGCGTTTCTTTGCTTATAACTTTCTCCTTGCCTCATTTATGCTTACTCATGCTTACATAGTAAATAATCTGCCATCCGTTAGAAAGTTACCGCATAACCTCTGTTGACATATGGTTTTTGCAGATTCATATTTATATAACTGTTTACCAACTGGTACCAACGAATTTTATAGGTCAGCATTTCTTTAAACGCTATTCTTGAGTTGCACAAAGAGTAGAGTAACTTTGACTATGTAGAAATAATAAATAAATAAACCGATGCTATTCATAAAACCACATTATATTTGTAAGATGATCTGAACTATCTAATTTTATTACATTGATTAAGAAACGACGTCCAGTATTACTGGCATTCGGTAAAGCGTGAATCGAAATCGAGATCAGCAATATATAATTAATTATTGTAACCATTTATTCTTCATGCTTAAACTAGAGATGTCAGAAAAATATGTGAATTAATGATCGCTAAAATAATCACAAAAGTTTAAATTGCTTCCACAACTCCCCAGGCCGAAATTTAAGAAGAAACGTAATGTTTTTCTTTTTTGTATTAATTACAATGTTAATGCAAAAATTGAAGTATATATTTGTTATTAAACTTATTTCACTTTCACATCATTATATTAATCATCATTAATAAAATAGATTGTTTTCTATTTTTAGAAAGACGGGCTACATGAGGATTACCCGCTTGGTGGCTCTCTTCAATAACGGCATGGGAAGGACTGGGAAAAGAGGGTTGTGGAAGGTAGAGCAAGGTAGCCAAAGGTTGACTGGCCTCCGGGTTGTTAAGGATCCTACTTAAAAGTGATTCATCGAAAACTCTAGAGAAACAAGCATCAGGTAATACTCCGACGCTCTTCTGATGACGGAAGACCGGATTGTTGTGGGAACGCAACAAAATCGACTTCGTGTCTCTATCGAATCTGGGGGCAGCTGGCCGACTGGTCCAATGCGATCAGCGGACAACTCTTATCGTTTGTATAAGGTCTCTGACCCCAATGCATTCACCCTTCAAGATGCTCACGGTCGTCTCAGCTTTAAATTATTTGGACTGAGGTCACGAGGGGTGAGGGAGCAAAATCCAGTAGGAGGAAGCCAATCCTTACGAATTTTCCAGAGCTCCTCTGGTACTCAGCCCCTAAGGGCTGTATTTCGACGTGCTCTAGTTATTATATACCAAATCGGTTCAAACACACTGCAAGCAATAATATTGGTATAGCGTTGCTATACCATTCGTCCGATTGACGTGAAATTTTTTGCTTAGCGCTGATAATCCCAAAGAAGGTTTCTTTCGATCTTTTGAAGACCTTTCAGGTCAGAAAAAGGAGATACAGGACGTGAAAGTGGATAGATTAAGATCTCATGTAGCCTGTAAAACGAGACAATTAAATCCCTGTTTACTCAGAAATAAGTAATTATACTTTTCAATTGGTTAATAATAAAGCAAAATATTTTCTGAATCGCAAAGCAAATGATTACAGAATACGACTCTGGCGCCCGAGACGATTTTTTCTGTAACTGAAGTGGATTGAAAGATTGAAAAGTAACGCACCTTAAATAAAATATTACTTTACGCTATATAATTACAAGTAATGAAATTTATTTATTCGTTTAAAAAAGTGATATATGTTTCATAAATCGATGTGTAGATTGACCATGGGCCGCATACACGCACAATTTCATTTTTCCTATATAAGTATCTGTCAGAAGAAGATTGGAAACCATAATAAATGGCATGAACGGGGCCCTGAAGATTAATAGAGGGAAAACCAAGGTAATCGAGTGTAGTATGGGAAACAGTGGAATAACAAGGTGAGTTAGATTGGGAAAGGATATTTTGACGGAAGTTAAGGAATTCTGCTACTTGTGAAGGGATGGTAGAAGCATGGTAGACTTAAAGAGTAGGATAGCACAGGCAAGGAAGTCTTTCACGAAAAAGAGGAATTTACTTACGGATAATAAAAGCGGGTATATTAGGAAATCGTTGCTAAAAATGTTCGTGGCGTTATATGGGCGCGAAATGTAGACGATAGGAGCTCCGGAAATGAAAAGAATAGAAGCCTTTGAAATGTGGTGCTATAGGCGAATGCTGAAACTCAGATGGGTGGATAGAATCATTAACGAGGAAGTTCTAAACAGAATAGGGGAAGAGGGAATAATATGGAAGACGTTGACCAGGAGAATGGATAGATTAATAGGCCACGTTTTAATACACGAGGGTCTTGTAAAATTTAGCATTAGAGGGAAGTGTGAGGGGTAAGAACAGAAGAGGGAGGCCAAGGGTGGAAACGCTAAGCAGATTAGGGAAGATTTTGGATGTGCTAGTTATAAGGAAATGAAAAGGCTTGTGCAAGGTGGGTTAGCATGGAGGTTGTATCAGACCAGTCTCAGGACTGAATACAACAAAATAAGTGAGCTGAGGCTTTCCCGGTGTAGTTGATGCAGGAATTGAAGATGACGACAGAGCACTTGGTCGTCGAAACGTCGTGTTTTCATCGCACCTGCGCCCGAGTGGAAACCCGAGAATTGTTTCTGCAACAACAAAATATATGTATCTATACATATTATTTTACAGTAATCATATCAAAGAGATTTATAAATGTAATTGACTGTTTCCTTTAACTTTTAAGTATCTATGTACCTCATACAAATCAGGACGCGTGGTGAATTTCGACCAAATTTTGTACACGTTTTCCTCGCGGAACGATAGTAAGCAAATCACCCCTGGTGGCGGAGATGGAGAGTATGGAAATTTAAAACGGTAGATATTTGTAAGCGAATAAATATATTTCGCTGGTAGTGAGACTTATTGTCTTATTGTGTCTCTCTGGCTATTGTACATTTTTAAGATACTGAGTCATCGCGGTAGTTATGATGTAATTCAGCTGCCATAAAGTATGACGCGTCAAATTTAACGTTTTAAAATAGAATGGCGTCGAATTAAATACTATAGCGGTCTAATATAAAGGAAGGCCCGGGAATCACCGGGCATCCAGGTAGTTTAAAATGAAAATACTATACACGGGAAATAAAACTATAACATAATTACAAATACAGATAACTTATAACAAGAAACTTGTACGCAGTAGAGTTTATCTCGAGCTAGCATGGGCACCCCTAATAAGCAATAAATTGAATGTCATGTGCAACGTAGCGCTCGTCCTCTCATCAGCTTTCGGCACACAGTCTCGACGAAATCTCGTTGCAGTAGCTGTCAAGGCCGAGGCCAAACTGCACTCTTCTATCTCTTTTTCTTTCCTCCCGATTGAATTCGAACTTGTTATGTCGCGGCAGGGTAAATTGGCGAGTTGGCAAATACGTGCGTAACGGAATGGGTTTTAACTGAAGTGGAAGACAGGTTTGCTCTCGGTTAACCATCTCATGAGAAAATTGGATTAGTCACTCATAAGTAATTACATAAATAATAAATAAGCTTCGGAATATAATACACAAATGTTATATTAGATAAATAAATTACAATGTAAATTATTCTAATTATTTTCAGCATGAAACTAAATAATTAATACAACTAATATTTAAAAGCAACAAACATTTACAACAAAAAAAGGATGACAAATGTAAAAGACACATCTTCACTGCAAATATTTTTCATCTCTTGTCGACAGCTACGAAGTGATGTCATCGCCGATTCTTGCTAATAATAATAATAATCATATTCCGTAGATCCTGTAAAGAAGCTAAGCTTCAAGGACGTGGAATGGGTCAGGGTGTACATTTATAATATTATTTTATTGTATAAAAGATAAATAGACTTATAACAAATTTTTGTATTATAAACTATTATAAATTAATTAATTACTCTTCTCCGATCCTTCTATAAATTCCTTTATGGAATAGAAGGAGTGGCTAAGCAAAAATGAGCGTAATTCAGTGTTAAATTTACCTTGATTATCGGACAACTGTTTAATTCTGTGCGGCAGTCTGTTGAAGATGGATATCCCTGAATAATGCACACCTTTCTGTGCAATTGACAATGTTTTACATTTTTTGTACGGATTATTTTTGTTCCTTGTATTGAAGGGATGAATATCAGAATTATTAAAAAAAGTGCCTATTTGTGATTACAAATAACATCAATGAATAAATGTATTGGCACGTTAAAGTGAAAATGCCTAACTTTTTGAACAGAGTTCTGCAAGAAGTTCGTGAGGAAACCTGACATATTGCTCTAATAACACGTTTTTTACTAATAAAAATCTTATCCATGCCTACTGAGTTGCCCCAAAATATAATACCATATGATAAAATAGAATGAAAATATGCAAAGTATACTAATTTTCTTGTTTTTAGAAAGAGGAACAAGGAAACCAGAACCAGGAGGAATAATTAGAACATACTATTTAGTGCAGTTAAAGCACCTCCGTAGACAAGCAGTTCAGGCAATATAAAAATTGGCGAACGATTTCGTAAATACCAACGTCACAGTCTTTTACGTCAGTGGACGAGAACCAATCAGCAACCGCAGGGTCAACGGCAACTAGGTTAAAAATAGTTGACGTATTAATCTGTCTCATAAATTAACTAAGAACCAAAAGTATACTCGTGTAATACACGAATAAAATTGTATTCCTCAAAATATACTATACTAAATTTAGTTTTTATATACGACAGGAACTTATCTACCATGGTCAAAAATATTATAAAGCTCAAAGGAATTCCCATTGTTTAGACATAAAGAAAAACGTTGTGTTACAAATATTTCAATTTTTCAACCAGTCTACAAATTTCTTACTTCTCGTACATTGAAGTTTGACTACTAATACACGTATGGGGAACTGATCCATTGTTTTCTTAATGACTCAGTAAAACTTGAGGACATGGCGGGTATTATTATTGATTAAGAAAAAATATCCAAATTAGCCGTACATGACAATCGAAATAACAACATCACCATGCTTCTTCTCAGACCTTCCTATATTTCCAGCTGATCTGATCGCCACGGATGGAAGAATCAGTTTCCTCGAGTCCCTTTATACAGTGTGTTTCAAAAAGGATAATCCAATTTTTTTTAAAAAAGTCGTAACTATTCAGCTTTTATCCCGATTAGATCGATATTCCCCCAAATCATTTTGTGCAATAGGTTCCTCTAAGTGTGAATCCTGATGACCGTTCAGCGCGATTTTCGTACAATGTATGATGAGGTCCTCCTACAGACCAGAGTATAAGAAAATGGTATAAACAATTTTTGGGTACAAGACGTCTCTATATTAGCAAATCTTCGGTTGGTCCCCGAATGTCAGGCGAAAATTGAAGCTCATTTGCCATAGTTTCGCAAAGATCCACTCGTGCCGTTGGACAACTCCCTTCTGGCGCGTTTTTCGTGGCCGCTTGTGTATTAAACCTTATAGGATTCAGTTATTGCAAGCACTTCATTTGGGTGACAAATAATGACGTATGGAATTGTTAGTTCCTCCTTATCAAGATGGCAGAAGATGGCAATGTTGTATCACGCGCAGTGTTTAGTGACGAAGTTTGTTTTCATTTGAATGAGAAGGTGAACCGGCATAATGTGAAAATATGGAGTATACAGCAACCAAATGACATTGCACATCACGCTATTTCACGGAGAAAGGTGTATGGTATCGTTTCCTTCGAATATATCACTGATACGATATATGCTTGAATCATCAATTGTTCCCTCACTTGGAGACTGATTCAAATGACTTCATTTACCGGACGAACAGAACACCACCAATCCGGAATCACTAAGTGCGACAGTTTATAGTGGCAGGATTCCTCGACGACGGATCTGCCGTACTGGACAATATGATTCAGCCCAACATCATTGGTTTCCAAGGTCACCGGACCAAACTACTTGTAATTTTTTTTCTTGTGGTGGGTTGCAAAACTAATCAGTTTATGTGCTTCCACCTCCAGTAGCAATGGCCGAACTGTGGAACTGCATAACAACAACAGCCATGGAAGCAGTAGCTCATGATATATATTTGGTGTGTGGGGAGAATTTGAATGCTACATATTTCGTGCATCTCAATGTACCTTTAAGTTGTTATGCAAAATAACCTTTACGGCTTTTTCTTTATTATAATATAAAAATTAATTTGTGTGTTTATTATTTTTCAATATATGCAGTGGCGTCTCGTGAGGTAGAGCTGTTGAACTATGGCATTACTAATGAAATATGATTTTTATTAATTTAACATTTAATTAACGATTACAAATAATATCAATTTTACTTTTTTTATTATGAACAATTTGAAGTAGCACTCGGGTGGATTTGTTCAAGTTGATTTTTTTTATTTTCCATTTGACACTGGTATTACTACTTACCTTTAAAAAACCTGTACCAGGCTTATTTTGCCCATGCCAGGCGGTTGATATTTTTAGAAGCATTGAATGTTGCAGTTTGAAGGGAAACAAAAACTAAAACCTCTAGTTTTTTTAGAATTATTAGGAAGTATTACTAATTATATCTCCAGGTAGAGTGACAGATTTTAGAATAATTGAATTATGCTCTTAGGATAATTGTATGTCTTCGCTTTTGGATATTTTATCTCCTAGTTTCTTAAATTTGGATCGTTTTTCTTAGCTTTTCTTAGATGGTTGACGAATTATGTTGCCAAAATGCTTATTTCTTCTTTTATGTAATTGAGGTTAGCGTCTTCATGTAGGACAGGGTTTTTCATTATTCTTGAGCATCAGTTTTGTGTTCTTTGAATGATGTTGAAGTAGGATTAAGTTACTGTGCTCCAGATTCGGCAGATAGATCTAAGCATAGTTATTATTGTCGTGAATTTAAGCCTTTTACTCAAGTTTTTTTCTCTCTTATTAAGGGTCTTCTAGATTTTATATTCGTATGACGGAAGTGTTGGTTGAATATTAACTGTGCAAGGTATTTGCAATTGTTTTGTTAGAATATTATATTGCATTCAATTGTTAAATTTGGGTAACCCACTTCTGGTTTTCTACGTCTGTAAAACAGTATGGCTTGGCATATATGATTATTTAATTTCGTACCGTTTTCTTCAGCACTTTTTAGTAGTTCCTCATGGTACAAAAAAATTCTGTATTTGCAGGGTATGGACGTTTTCGATTTCAGAAAAGTTGTTTACGAAGATGTTGATTAAAGTTGGCACCAAGACCGAACTTTGAGGTATTCCTTTGGAGCTCCGTTTGAAGCAGGGCGCATGTTGGCATGCGCTCTGTTATCGCTTTTGCGTACTACTGAGATACTCGGGAACGGGCACCGGGTAAACACACAATAGTCACGTTTAGAGCGGAGATTATTCTTGTTTCTTATGGCAGAGATGAAGCCAGAAACGCTTCGTCTCAATAGTTCCTTATTTTGCCGCTAGAGCGTAGTAACTGGTTATTAAATAACAGCATAAGCCGAGCCCCCACAGAGTTATGGGCGTTCGTTCCTCGCAGCCTGTCGTCACGACGTCACATCTAGAGATACGACTGTCTTCTCTAGGCTGCTAAAATAGAAAATAATCCATCATATCGTTCTTTGCAAAAAAGAATCTTAATGTTTGAGTCCGAAAGATACGCATTAAATATTGTTGAATTTTTTCCAATATTAATTATTACCCCCACCACGTATGCAAAATTGAGTTTTAATACCCACGTTGAGTTAGAGATTACGTATTTTAATACAATCATTTCCTACAATAGCTAACACTTCGTGATTTCGGCCCACGGTTTCATTTTTTGATCCTGTGGTGACGTTTAAGCAATTTTGTCTTTATACAGAGTCGTTCATCACTTTAATTGTACACGGTGAACATAAAATAGATTTTCTAATGCAGAATTTATCTTATGCTTTTCTTCAGCAATGTTACTAAAAGTTCTTTGTGAATAGCGTCCTTTTTTAGTATTTTAGAAATAAAATAATGTATAAATAATTTTAAAAAATTGATTGCCACCAATAAATTAATAAGGCTTATTAAATTCCTCGTATTTATACAAAATTGAATGCATTTCGGTATGATCTAGTTATAATAATTTTAGTTATATTTCATTTACTTTTACTGCAATATATATTTTTTGTTTTCATAATATATTTAATTTTTAAATAATTTTTTACAAAATATTGAAAATCTGGAAGCTTATGACTGAAAAACGTTTTCATTTAACGACAAATTTTGCTGTCTTCTAACTTCATTCTTTTTATTAATAGGTCCACCATTTCTCACAACTGATTTTATACATTTTCGCATTTTCTCTCCCGCCCCTACAACACATAACAAACCCTAACTGTTGTAAAGATTTTTAACTGTCTGATTTATATGTTGCATGCAGGCGTAACCTAATGTTCTTTCAGTGCTGGACTATCAAGATTTTTACTGGTCTTTTTCATTTCCTGGATTTTACACAGGTTGCAGAATCTCAGCTCGCCTATGTGCCATTATACTCCAACTATCCCGTTTCCTAACAAATGTTTTCCAAAACGTTTTCCGTATTCCTCATTTTTCTTTCCCTATTAATCAGCAACAACGAACTTTACAACC